>JACBKR010003037.1:0-31292 GCA_014218235.1 Colocasia esculenta
GCTAGAACTTGAAAACGAGAGAGAGTCAGCTTTGCAGAGGCTTCTTCCCACGAATCTCCTCCTCCTTTGGCCTCCTCCTCCTGGTCCACAATCCTTGGGTACGAGCTAGGGCCGGCCATGGGGGTTTAAGAGTATTTACCTCTTGGGTTTTCTATTCCTAATAGAACTCTGATTACTATTTAATTCTGAGATTTCCTATTTCTCTCCTCTTTCTAAGCAACACCATTCCAATTTGGGTTAGTTTGGACCCAATTGTGCCCACCTATGATAGGGTAGGTTTGAGGACTCCATTCAACTCAAATTAGCTTTTAAATGTCATTAAATATCCCTTTTCTATAATTAATAATTTCAAGTTTACGAATTTAATAAGGTATTTTCTTAATTTTCCCTTGTCAGAAATTCGAAAGAATGGAGAATCTTCTGCACACAAGACTCTCCCTCTTCAAAATCAAATGAAGTCTAGTATGAATTCAATGGAAAGAGGCTTTCAGACATTGAGCAAATCTTGTTACCCATTCCTCCTCCTCCTCCTCCTCAGTGATGTACTTTCTTTTGATAATGTCAAGGGGGAGAAGGTTGTTTGAATTGTAATGTGCATATTATCATGAATGAAAATTTTTCTTGCCCATTTTAATGCCTTGAATGTGATGAAAATCTTTTGCATGAATTTGAATGTGATGAATGCTGTCAAGCTGCTTGAACCTGTGTATTCAAATGTGTACAAATCTCATGTCACTAAAAATTTCAAAGAATCCTTGACAAGTACAAATTAAAGAAAAATGAAAATGCTTAAAATCACATGTCATTATCTAAAATTGTCCAATTCAAAATGAACTTAATGTTGCCCACATCAAAAAGGTGGAGATTGTTGGTTTAGTGTGAATAGATTCATTTCTCCTCACATTTTGATGATGACAAGTTGTGATTTTAATGCATAACCATTGGAACATGTAAAATACATCACCTGAAATTACAATATTCAAAAAGCATTGTTCCAAGCACATTTATCATTGATATTCATGATAATATATTTATCTAATGATTTATGTGTTTATTTTCTCAGGAACACACTTTCTGCAAAGGTAGTGTCGACACAACCATCCTTGGTGTCGACACAATGGTTCAGAACAAAGGCAGAAATGTGAAGAAAAGTTCATCTCAGGTCGACACGAGTCCAGATCAGGTCGACACAAGAGACAGTTTCCAGAGAATATATGAACAAATGCCATCTCAGGTCGACACTGAAAGAGCATCTCAGGTCGACACTACAAGGGATCAGGTCGACACTGAACCATATCAGGTCGACACTAGAGGTCTCACCAGGGACTTGTTTGGCCAGTCTGGGACAGTGTGTCGACACAACTCCTCCGGAATCTCTGTAACTTAAGATTCCTCCTGGACACGTGGCACCCTAGGGAGATGGTGATCATCATTGGATCATGTGCCCTCGTACCCCAAGGGTACCCTTCAGATATTTAGGGTTAAATACCCTCCTTAAGGCACTCATCCCTAAGAACCCTTTCACAGCCTCCAAGAGATCCGGTTGGCGGCTGGAAGGTTCCTCCTCCCTGTTTTGCTCCCTCCTGTGCTTCTACACCTCAATTCATCCTCCTCCAAGCACAAGGATAGAAGTCTGATCAACATGAAGCACTAGCATCAACTTCAAAGGAGCAGATCAAGTAGAAGCCGATTTCTGTGAAGAATTCAAGGAAGATCCTGAAGATCAAATGCAGAGCATCGTCCAGGAACTTCCAGAGATTAAAGCACTTCACAATTCGACCTTCTACAAGGGAGTACATCTGAAGAGAAGAATCTATCAATCAATATTCATGTTCTTTTTTCTCTTCTGAGTGATTCTGAGATTATGCATGAGTTGTTGCATGAGTCTCATGAATTAACTCTGGTTGGACTAGATCTCTTGCTAGAGGATCTTAGTCTTGTGTTTTTCTAGCAGTTGTACTGTGAGCCGTCGTGCTCTAGTTTGTGAGTCGTCGTACTCACTGTGTGGTTTGAGCCGTCGTGCTCAATTTGGAGTCGTCGTACTCCGGTTGTTGTTTGAGCCGTCGTGCTCAGTTTGGAGTCGTCGTGCTCCAGGTGTTTCTTGAGTCGTCGTGCTCAAGGGTGTTTGGAGTCGTCGTGCTCCTGTGTGAGTTGTACTCAGAGTTTTTGAGTAGTGTGGCCTCACTGTGTGAGGGGTGGACGTAGGAGTCACTGGAGTGATTTCCGAACCACCTAAAAATCCTCTGTGCATTGGTTTGAATTGTGGTTTGCCTTTGTATCTCGCTAGATGCATGCATAGGGATTTCGTTCACACTACTAATTGATTTGCTCACACACCCAAATCACACTTCAGATAGTAATTAATTAGGTGATTTGATCTCTGATTAGAAGTAATTTTTAATTGCTTAAGCTTCCGCGTTAATTGGTATTAGATCTATTCAACCCCCCCTTCTAGATCTTGTCCTCACCTTATCTCGATCCTTCAATTGGTATCAGAGCGGTTAATGTCTATTACTGATCTGGTTTGATTGCTTCTCTCTGCTGATCTCTGTGTAAATTGGCTGATCTGATTTAATTGCTTGATCTGTGGCTTAATCGCTCTGATTCCTCCTTTTGGCATTAGAGCAGATTAACCATCTAATTGTTAGATCTAATTCCTTGTCACATTGATTCATTGTGATTAGATCTAACAGTCTTTTGTGAGTCTTGATATAATGGCAAATCTATTTAATCTGCATGAATCTCCTGTTATAATTTCAGAGAAATCCCCAAGCTTATCTTCATTGGATTTCTCAAAGGACTCACAAAGGCACAGAGCAAAAGAAATTCACAAGTACTTAATGGCAAAGAGGAGCCTCAATGAATCCAGAAAATCAACAATTCATAAGGATATGGCTCTGACAGCACATTCTAAGAGCTCAGAGCATGCTTCATCCTCTTCAGAACATAAGAGTTCAAATGGATCTAAAAGGTCAGGTAAATTATCTCCAGATCCATTTGTATATTCCAATTCTGATTCTGATGAAGATGAAAGTATGTCTTATGCTGAATTGATTGAATTCTGTAAAAAGATGCAAAATCTTAATGCAAAGCTAAACACTAAAAATAAAGATTTAAAAAGGAGTTTAAATCATTGCCATAAAGAAAGTGAAAACTTGAAAAATACAATTGAATTGCTCCAGAAAAATGATAAATGTCCTTCAGAAGAAATTGAGAATTTGAAAAATGAAGTTGAAAGATTAAATTCTGAGAAAGAAAATTTAGAAGATGAAGTCCAAATCTGTGAAAATAAATTGATTGGATTGAAGGAAATCATGAGCTATTGAAAACAAAAGTTATTGATCTGGAAGAGGAAAATGGAAAATTGATTGATCTCAATGAAAACTTCCAATTTGATAATGATCAATTAAACAAACAGATTTCCAACATGGCTCATGATCATCAAATAAATGAGAAATGCAAACAACTTGTTGAAGAAAATCATCATCTAAAAAGGAAGATTGAAGGCTTGTTTCATGACAGACCATTGGACAATGAATGTAGTAATTTGAGTAATAAAATTTCTGACTTGGAAAAACAAATTGCTCAATTTGAGAATGAAAAGATCAAGATGAAAAATGGTTTGGATGTCATGCTAAACAAGCTTCAAACTTCAAAAAAGAAGTTGTTGCATTAAGAGCTGAAAAACAGAAGATTCAAAATAACTTGAAGAACTCAAGTCTTGCTTCTGTTAAAAATAAGAAAAATGAAAAGAAAAACATAACAACTTCTGTTAAACTGCTGTGAACAAGAACCTTGATGTTTCTAATGAAAGACTAGTGAAAGTTCTTGTTCAGAAACAGAAGAGAAGAAGAAAATGCTCTGTCAAGAAGATTCATCTAACTTCTCCAGCAGTTCAAAAAGCTCCAAGGCAAGTTCCAAATTCACATCATGCCAAGAGCCACCAGAGATACCTCCTTCTCTTCATGGTAAGCCTCCTCACATGAAAAGGAGATTCCAGCAAATGCATACATGCCAAGGTAAGAACCAGGTAAGAAATGCTCTTATTTGCTTTAATTGCAATAAACCTGGTCATCTTGCCAAACATTGCTGGAATAGAAATCAAAATTTCAATAAACATGCCAAATCAGTCCAATGCTTTCATTGTCATAAAATTGGTCATATTTCTAGGGACTGTTGGTACAGAAATGATTTTGTTGTGCATGCTCAAAAATTCCAGTCTAATGCACATGCTCATACACAGGAATAAACATCATGTTCATACTGAAATGTTCAGAAGTTCCATGTGTATAGGCATAGAAATGTTGCACAAAATCATTTTGTTTCTGCTCATATTAAAAATCCAAAAAATAGAAAACTTCATGAAAACATAGATGCATTGATCAAGGCAAAAAGAAAATCTGGAACTAATTCTGTTCATAGTTCTATCAATGAAGGAAATGCATCTATACAAAATTAAAAACATTTTGGATTCAGAAATCTTTGTTGCAATCTAACATTGATTTCATTGCAGGACCCAAACAAGTGTGGGTCCCAAAACCAGCTTGATCAGCAAGCTGAGAAGTCTTGCAGCCATACTGTAAATGGATTCAAGATATTGGCTGTGCAAGACTAGAAATGACTGGAGAACACAGGTAAAATCTTTGAGAAAGAAATGAAGATTGTTCAGGTAAATTCTTTTCATTTCAAACTTGAATTGATTGAATTGGAATGAATGTTAATTTTTATCTGAACAATGAGAAATGTGTTTCAATGCTACTCCCATCAATGAACTTTATGTCATAACAATTGGAATCATGTTTATGTTGTCATGCATGCTTAACTGTTCCCATGAGTCTGTGTGCATACTAATTGCTTTGACTTCTTGGTATATCAAATGATGACATGTGGAAAAACAAGTTATGCTTGTTTGGAAACTATCATTATGCGTGAGTAAAATACTCCGCCAAGTACCAAAAGTCATGTTATGTTTAAAGCTAATTGTGCTCATAATCATGTGGAATTGCATGCTAACCTTTTCATTCCATGCATAAATTAAGGGGGAGTAAATTTGAAAAGATGCAAAAATTTTGTTTAATAAATTGCCTGTTAATGCATGCTTGATCATGTTCATATTCTATCGGTGCAAACTACTTTGAATGAACATATCTGAATTGCATGTATGATCATTTAAAATCATATATATCTTATGGGAAGTGAGCCAAAGGAATCTTTGTGTGAAATGCTGAAGAAATATTCTTTCATGTTTGATTTATCATTTCTTGAGAGATGAGGTAGCAAAGAAATCTTTTGAACTCCATTTCATAGAATCAGAAAAACAAATTGCTGACATCTTCACAAAACCCTTCCTGACAGTAGATTCTCATCCTTAAGGAGAGAACTTGGTCTTTGTAAATGTCCATTGGGATTGGTTGAGTGTTAGGCATATTCTGAGGGGGAGTTCTTTGCATTATCATATTCATTTGCTTCCTTGATTCATTGTATCTCTCTCCATTTCACTTCTATCTCTTTTTAACAATGAACTCTTCACCTCACATTGTGTTGAACTTCTTGGTATATCAAATGGTGATTTGAAGAAGGACAAGTTATGCTTGTCTGGACACTTTCACTATGCGAGAGTATATGTCTCCGCCAAGTACCAAGAGATGAAAATGCAATTGTTGAGGGGGAGCTTTTATTGTTTAAAGAGAATCATTCCTGATTTCAAAACTTGCATATCTTTATTCTGATGAAAAGTGGTTGAATTCTCATCTCAGGGGAGCTAGAAAATTCACAAGTCATGTCTTTTGAAAAATTCAAAACTCTTCTTGCACTACATCAATTTCCTTACATGATGTCCTCATTCAGGTGTCTAGAGTCTAAAAATGATCCTTTGAGTGATCTTCTACATTCATTTGTCAACTCTCACCTATATTCTTTCAAAACTATAGAAATTTAAATTTCTTTCTAAGACTGAAGGATATTGTGTGTTCTGATTTTTTAAACATATTTTTGTTTGCAATTGAAGTTGGATATGGATGATGTCTTTTTGTCAAAAATTCTCCAAAATTTATCAATTCAACAGAGCAATGGCACATGTGCTGAGAAACTGCACACCTTCACAATGAATGAAGTGCCATGCATGTCATGAGGCACTAATGCTATCTCTGTTCAAAGGGATTAAAAATCAAAATAAATGCAAAACAAAATAATTATGCAATTTTTGATGATGACTGAGTAACTGGAAATATTGGCGTCTGATAAACGTATATTTTCATGTCAAAAGGTCATCATTTACCCCTTTGAGACTTGATAATGAATAAATCTTCAGTATCCAGGGACTATAGTGTGTGAAAAGCATTAGTTCTTGAGTGAAAAAGATATATCTCATTTGATAGTTTGTTTCAAAACAATATATGTATGTCATTGGAGAATTTGTTTTGAAGAATCATTATTATCCATCATCAATTTTTCTTAAAAATTGTTTAATGTCAACACACTTGATTTCAGTCTAAAAGATTTTTTTTCTTCTTTGGAATTGAAGAATATAGTAGTGTGTAGTTGATTGTTAAATGTCTTATATCCCTCAAATTATCATTTTCAGGACTTAAGTCACTGAATGCTCATATCCTGTTGGATATTGTGTAAAACTTGATTGTGTTGAATCTTTTCAAAAAATATAACAAATGAATTTTTTAGTCTCTTAATATCCTTGAAATGATCATTCCTCCCACTGATTATCATTGTAAAGTTATCCCAAAAGCTCACAATTTTTTCAAAACTCAAATCAAAAATTTTCTTCAGGCCAGGTCGACACTACCACATCTAGTGTCGACACACCTTGAGTCAGGTCGACACTAACCTCCTCTAGTGTCGACACAGAACCCATGCCAGACTCTTTTTCACCGCGGGCGCCGGTTAAGGTTTTGGTGTTCCTGCGGGGTAACACACCTTCAAAACCCTTTTTTCTTCTCCAGGTCGACCCGACGGTCTGGTTCTTTCAGATTTCCGGCAAGGGTTTTGAACTCTCTCCATCTCCTTCTCCTCCATCTCATCTCCACCCAATCTCTCATTCCTCTCTCTATCTCCATTCCCGGATTCCACTCTGCTTCCATGGCACCCAAGAATCTTCCCCGCCGTGGAGCAAAATCAAGGGCCACGGCAAGGCCAATTCCGTCGGATGAGGTTCCCTCTTTTGAAGGAGAACCAAGCGTCGCAATGATCCTGCAGAGCAGCCAGGATCTTCAGCTGCTAAGAGAGGTAGGGCATCCTCTTCAGGTCAAGGGTCTAAGCACCCTAGAAGGAACCCTGGACTCATCTCCAGAAGTTTCTGAGAAGTCCACATCATCATCCTCATCCTCCTCCTCAGAGTCCTCCCAGCCCCACTAGGAAAACCCCTTCCAAACCTCTCAGTGCCGGGAAGACCTTACTGAAACCAAGAGCAGTAGATTTGGATGACAGAGATTTGATAGCTGCATTTCCTGAAGTTTTAAGCTTCTTCAACTTTCAGTCTTGGCAGTCTTTCATTTCCGAATTTCGTATCATTTACCCTAGGCTTGTGCAAGAGTTTTATCAGAATTTGGAGTGTACAGATGAAGGGTATAAGTCTAAGGTCAAGGGTGTTGCCATTGACATGCCCACAGACCTAGCAGCCACAATTTTCAAAGTCAAAGATGAAGGTGAAGACTATCACAACTTTGACTTTAATCTCCATGAAGCCTACACCATATTGACTGGTTTGCCAGCAGATGAGACAGACATTAAGCAAACCCATGTCACCAAATTCAACACCAACACCTTTCCCCCTGTCTTGAGGCTTACTCATCACATGCTCACTACCATCATCACACCTCAAGGTGGTGGGAGAGATAGGTTGACAGACATTCAAAGGTTTGTCCTTTTCTGTATGAGCAAGAGCATCAAGATAAACCTTCATGTAATCATGTACCAGATAATCTCTGAGACCACCAGGGCAGACTTGAAAAGATCACTTCCATATGCAGCTCATTTGACTGCAGTCTTCAAGCACTTTGGTGTGCCTTTAGAGAATGAGAAGTCTGAAAAAATCCCTAAGTCCAACATTTACTGCTTTAAGCATGTGCAGAAATTTATGGGATTTAGACTTGTTGGTGATCAAGTGAGAAGAGGGCCAGCTGCAGTAGAGGCCCATGTGGTCCAAGAGGAACAGCCTCCCATGCAAGAGGACCAGCCTCAATGCCAGAAGAACAGATTCCAATGCAAGAGGACCAGCCTCCAATGCAAGAGGACCAGCCTCAAGCACATGAGGACCAGCCTCCCATTCATGAGGATCAGCCTCCTTTGGCAGCTCAAGCTATTGACCCCTCATTGCCCCTCTTTCACCTCACATTCAGCCTTCCTCCTCCATGAACTTGGACACTGAAATCCCATCTTTTTCTCCACAACATCCAGTTCATGCATCCTCATCCTTTGGTGGACCTTCTGTTCCACCAGAGTTGCTCTCCTTCCTAAATGACAAATTTGATACCTTGAACACATCCATTCAGGTCATGTCATCAAATTTTGAGTTGAGGATTCAGAGATTAGAGAACACAGTATCTGCAAAATTCATTGAGCAAAAGGCAGCCTCAGACTATGCTGCCCAAAGATTCAACAGGTTGATTGGAACAATGGCAGATGCTTCAGTTGAGCTGAAGGAGCACCAGGATAAGTTGGAGATAGTCCTGCAGGGAATTTTGGCAAATTCCCAGCAGATGTATTCAACACCAATCAGACATTATCTGAGATTTCAAAGACAAGATTATCTTTTGCACATATAGTTGATAACATGGAAGGAATGAGAAACCTGTCTGCCCATATAGATGAAGAAATATCTGCACTCAAGCAAGAATTCAAAGTGTTGAATAGGCCTGGTTGGTCATCTGGTTCATCTTCATCTTCACAGCCAAGGCCCAATGACTTCAGAGCTCTTCAAGCTTCCTTGTCAGAAAATTCGGAAAGAATGGAGAATCTTCTGCACACAAGACTCTCCACTCTTCAAAATCAAATGAAGTCTAGTATGAATTCAATGGGAAAGAGGCTTTCAGACATTGAGCAAATCTTGTTACCCATTCCTCCTCCTCCTCCTCCTCCTCAGTGATGTACTTTCTTTTGATAATGTCAAAGGGGAGAAGGTTGTTTGAAATTGTAATGTTCATATTATCATGAATGAAAAATTTTCTGTGCCCATTTTTATGCCTTGAATGTGATTGCAAATCTTTTGCATGAATTTGAATGTGATGAATGCTTGTCAAGCTGCTTGACCTGTGTATTTCAAATGTGTACAAATCTCTCAATGTCACTAAAAATTGTTCAAAGGTCCTTGACAAGTACAAATAAAAGAAAATGAAAATGCTTAAAATCACATGTCATTGAAAATTTCCAATTCAAAATGAACTTAATGTTGCCATCATCAAAAAGGGGGAGATTGTTGGGTTGAGTGTGAATATGATTCATTTCTCCTCACATTTTGATGATGACAAGTTGTGATTTTAATGCATAACCATTGGAACATGTAAAATACATCACCTGAAATTACAATATTCAAAAAGCATTGTTCCAAGCACATTTATCATTGATATTCATGATAATATATTTATCTAATGATTTATGTGTTTATTTTCTCAGGAACAAACATTTTCTGCAAAGGTAGTGTCGACACAACCATCCTTGGTGTCGACACAATGGTTCAGAACAAAGGCAAAATGTGAAGAAAAGTTCATCTCAGGTCGACACGAGTCCAGATCAGGTCGACACAAGAGACAGTTTCCAGAGAAATATATGAACAAGATGCCATCTCAGTCGACACTGACCATCTCAGGTCGACACTACAAGGGATCAGGTCGACACTGAACCATATCAGGTCGACACTAGAGCCTCTCCCAGGGACTTGTTTGGCCAGTCTGGGACAGTGTGTCGACACACCCCTTGGGCAGGTCGACACACTCCGGAATCTCTGTAACTTAAGATTCCTCCTGGACACGTGGCACCCTAGGAGATGGTGGATCATCATTGGATCATGTGCCCTCGTACCCCAAGGGTACCCTTCAGATATTTAGGGTATAAATACCCTCCTTAAGGGCACTCATCCCTAAGAACCCTTTCACAAGCCTCCAAGAGATCCGGTTGGCGGCTGGAAGTTCCTCCTCCCTGTTTTGCTCCCTCCTATGCTTCTACACCTCAATTCATCCTCCTCCAAGCACAAGGATAGAAGTCTGATCAACATGAAGCACTAGCATCAACTTCAAAGGAGCAGATCAAGTAGAAGCCGATTTCTGTGAAGAATTCAAGGAAGATCCTGAAGATCAAATTGCAGAGCATCGTCCAGGAACTTCCAGAGATTAAAGCACTTCACAATTCGACCTTCTACAAGGGAGTACATCTGAAGAGAAGAATCTATCAATCAATATTCATGTTCCTTTTTCTCTTCTGAGTGATTCTGAGATTATGCATGAGTTGTTGCATGAGTCTCATGAATTAACTCTGGTTGGACTAGATCTCTTGCTAGAGGATCTTAGTCTTGTGTTTTTCTAGCAAGTTGTACTGTGAGCCGTCGTGCTCTAGTTTGTGAGTCGTCGTACTCACTGTGTGGTTTGAGCTGTCGTGCTCAATTGGAGTCGTCGTACTCCGGTTGTTGTTTGAGCCGTCGTGCTCAGTTTGGAGTCGTCGTGCTCCAGGTGTTTCTTGAGTCGTCGTGCCAAGGGTGTTTGGAGTTTGGAGTCGTCGTGCTCCTGTGTGAGTTGTACTCAGAGTTTTTGAGTAGTGTGGCCTCACTGTGTGAGGGGTGGACGTAGGAGTCACTGGAGGTGATTTCCGAACCACCTAAAAATCCTCTGTGCATTGGTTTGAATTGTGGTTTGCCTTTGTATCTCGCTAGATGCATACATAGGGATTTCGTTCACACTACTAATTGATTTGCTCACACACCCAAATCACACTTCAGATCAGTAAATTAATTAGGTGATTTGATCTCTGATTAGAAGTAATTTTTAATTGCTTAAGCTTCCGCGTTAATTGGTATTAGATCTATTCAACCCCCCCTTCTAGATCTTGTCCTCACCTTATGTCGATCCTTCACCTTCCGTTCTAGATTGACTGATTCTCTTCATACATCACATCCTTGTTCAACACCAGCTTCTCTCGTGCGATGGTGTGTGTAGGATCATATACATATTTCCTGAGCATGGAGACATGGAACACATTGTGTACACATGCCAGATCCGGTGGCAATGCTAGTCGTATCAACCTCACCAATCCTTTCGAGTACTTCAAAAGGACCGATAAATCTAGGACTGTCTTTCCTTTCACACCAAATCTTTGGATGCCACGAGTAGGTGACCACCTTTAAGAATACATGATCACCGACTTGGAATTCTAAGGTCCGCCTTCTTTTGTCGACATAGCTCTTTTGTCAGACTGAGCAGTCCTAATCCGGTCTCTAATC
The DNA here is from genome assembly GCA_014218235.1 of Colocasia esculenta. NCBI lineage: Eukaryota > Viridiplantae > Streptophyta > Magnoliopsida > Alismatales > Araceae > Colocasia > Colocasia esculenta. Next base: position 11,441 of record JACBKR010003037.1, read on the forward strand.
ACCTGAATGTCCTTTGTTGGTTCGTGTACCATATCCGGGCCTAGCCATTTCTGTTCTCCACCTCATTCCACATGCAGGAGATCTACAATTTCTTCCGTAGAGTGCTTCGAACGGTGCCATCTTAATACTCACCTAGTAACTGTTGTTATAGGTGAACTCATGGGATAGGTGTTCGTTCATCCATATCCTTGGATTCATAGTGCAAGCTCTCAACATGTCTTCCACTATTTGGTTGGTTCTTTCAGTTTGCCCATCATTTTGTGGGTGGAAGGCGTACTAAATTTGAGTTTAGTACCCAGTGCACCTTGCAGTCCTTTCCAAAATGAGATGTAAATCTCGGATCTCGATCCGAGACTATGATGATGGAACTCCATGTAGTCTTACAATCTCTTTGACATATAAGGCAGCTAGTACTTCTACCGACCACTTACTCTTTATGGGTAGGAAGTGGCAGATTTGGTTAGTCGGTCGACAATAACCCATATGGCGTCGAGTCCACCACGAGTCTTGGGTAAACCCATGATGAAGTCCATGCCAATGCTTTCCCATTTCCATTCCATAATATCTAGCAGTCTGAGTACACCAGCAGAGCGCAAGTGTTCCGCTTTTACTTGTTGGCAAGTAAGGCAGTATGCGGCATGTTCAGCTACTTCTCTCTTCATGTTCGGCCACCAAAACGTTCTTTTCATGTCTTGATACATTTTGGTACCTCCTGGATGAATAGTGCACTTTGTCTTGTGGGCTTCATCCATTAGCTTCCTCTTCAGTTCTTCATTATCGGGGATGCATGTCCTCCCTTGGAACACCAGTCTTCCATCCTCAGTCATAGCAAAGTCCGGTCTTTCAGTTAAGGTTTCCTTGATGCGAACTAAGAATGATCATTATCTTGTTGGGTTTAATCTCTTCCAGCAAGTCGGATTGAATCTTAATATTGGCAATCAAGACTCGATCATCTCTATGTTCAATAGTAAGTCTAACCTTGCGAATTGTTCTAGTAGTTGCATCTCGCCAAAGACTAGACTTGAAACAGATGCCATTGGCTTCCTACTAAGAGCATCAGCCACGACATTACCCTTGCCTGGATGGTATTGGATGTTGAAGTCGAAATCCTTCATATATTCTAGCCATATTCTCTGTCTCATGTTGAGTTCCTTCTGGGAGAATAAGTACTTCAGGCTTTAATGGTCTGAGTAGACAGTGAATTTCTCACCATACAAGTAATGTCTCCAGATCTTCAAGGCGAAGACCACGGCAGCCACTCTAGATCATGCACAAGGTAGTTGACTTCATGTGTCTTCAGTTGTCTTGAAGAATAAGCAATAACCTTCTCCTTTTGCATCATACACAACCTAGCCCAATCCCTGAGGCATCGGTGTAGACAGAGAAACCTTCTCCCTCTATTGGCAGAGCGAGAACAGGTGCTGAGGTAAGACAATCTTTAAGGGTTTGGAAACTTTTCTCACACTCATTACTACCCAGGAGTATGGATTCTCCTTTCGTGTCAGACGCATGAGCGGAACGGCGATCTTTGAGAAGTCCTTGATGAACCGCCTGTAGTAGCCAGCCAGTCCTAAGAAGCTTCTGATTTCTGTGACATTAGTTGGTCTCTCCCAATTGAGTACAGCTTCGACTTTGAAGGGATCAACTGAGATGCCGTCCTTTGAGATGACATGGCTAAAGAAGGACACTTCTTTGAGCCAGAACTCACACTTGCTCAGCTTTGCGTACAGTTTGTTGTCTCGTAAGACTTGCAATGCAATCTTCAAGTGTTCTTCATGCTCTTCCTTGGTCTTTGAATAAATGAGGATGTCTCCATGAAGACGACCACAAACTTGTCAAGGTATGACTGATATATGTTGTTCATGAGTTGCATAAAGGCTGCAGGAGCATTGGTTAGACCAAAAGGCATAACGACAAATCATAGTGTCCATACCTGCTCCTGAAAGCCATTTTGAAGATATCGTCATCCTTGATCCTCATTTGGTGATAGCCAGATCAAAGATCGATCTTGGAGAAATATTGAGCTCCAGATATTTGGTCGAAAAGTTCATCGTCCCTAGGCAATGGGTATTTGTTCTTGATGGTGAGCTGATTGAGTTGACGATAGTCGATGCATAGTCTCATCGATCCATCTTTCTTCTTGACGAATAGCACAGGTGCTCCCTATGGGGATGTACTTGGTCTGATGAACCCTTTCTCAAGCAGCTCCATCAATTGCACCTTCAATTCCTTTAGCTTGGCAGGTGACATCCGGTACGGTGTTTCGTGATACCGGGGCAGCTCCAGGGATCAACTCTATGGCGAAGTTGACATCTCGTTCCGGGGGAATCCCTGGCAAATCTTCAGGAAACACATCGGGGAAATCCTGGACTATGTGGATGTCTTCTATCTTAGAACCCTTCTTTTCAATTACTACGGCCGCAAGGAAAGCAAAACAACATTTCCTTTTCATGTTATGGGCTTTTATGGCGGAGTTTAGAGACATCCGTCTCTTATGTCTAATCCCAGAGAATACCATTTAGGAAAGTCACTAAATGTCACCCTTCCTTTCTTACAATCGACACTTGCCCCATAAGTGGACAACCAGTCGGCTCCCAAAATTACATCATAGCCTTCCATGGGCATACACACCAGGTCGGCTTTTAGGTTATGGTCTCCGATCATTCATCGGCAGAGGGAAAGTATTTGTTCAGTTTCTCCTTCTCTCCTAGTGGCTTTGTGACAGAGAACTCACAACCCAGGATATAGGTTTTGCAGTTAGGGTATTAGCAAGTGTTGAGATATAATGAATGAGTTTCTCCAGTATCAAAAAACAAAAGCTGATAAGGAGAAAACTTGTAGGGTACCTTCTACCACGCCACCTTCCTCAGTGGGCTCTTCATTGTGCAGGGCTTGTAGTCGGCCCTGTTTCTTAGGCGCATTAGGGCGCCTCTCATTCTCTTTCAATAGCAGGCACTCGGGGATGCGGTGCTCGTGACTTCCACAGCGCAGACATGCACCGACTTTCCTCCAGCATTCATCAGCCGTGTGACCCGGTTTGTCACAGTGTTTGCAGTTGCTTTTTGCTGGAGTATATGGGACTATAGCTTGGTTTCTTTTCTTGTTTGGGTCCCTCCGTGATGTTGAAGGGACCTTCTTGCCATTGTTTGGCTTAGCAGATGATTGACCAGAGGTCGTTTCCTTTTCACGAATCTCCCTTTGATACGGTCGATGAAGTTCGTAGCATCTTCCAGCAGTTGAGCTTTCTTTACCATCTCGCATAGGTCTGGATGTCGAGAGGTGCCAGTTGGGTAATGTATTGAGGCTTAAGGCCGTTAAGAAAGTGCTTAGCCTTCATTCTTTCAGTGTTCACCAGTGTGCAGCATAGCGTGCCAGTCTTGAAAATGGGCTTCATATTCGGCCACAGTCAAGCTCCGCTGTTTAAGAGCAGTGAATTCCGCAGCCTTCCTTTCATAGACACGCTCGGAGAAGTATTTGGAATTGAAAGCTTCCTTGAATTCGTTCCAGGTGAACTAACCATTATCTCGGGTCGCTTCCACTGACTCCCACCAAGCGCGGCGTCCTTCTCCAGTTGGAATGTAGCCAGTAGCAGCTTATCCCCCGCTGCACATTGCATAACACGAAAGATTCTTTTCGTTTCTTTGAGTCAGTGCTTGGCTTCATCTGGATCCGTGGATCCACTGAACCTAGGTGGGTTCAGACTCCTAAAGTTACGATGCAGGTCGCCTGCATCGCCACGATTACCACCTCCTTGGGTAGCTTGCATAATTACGCGCGTCAGTTCTTAGATGGTCAGTTGCATGCCTCTCATTTGAGCACGTTCAACAGTCATCTTGATTGCTTAGTTCCTACAAAATAATTTATTGTCATGATATTAGTGAGAAATTTAATCCGTGCATGTGTGAGTTTATTTTAGCTAGTTACCCTTGGCTCTAACCACAACTCACATAGTAGGATAATTGACTCTAGTCGAGGCAGGTTAACCTAGATCATCCTATACTTAGAATAACCTAGGCTCTGATACCACAAAACTATCACGCCCCGACGCGGAATATCGGAATGCGAAGCAGTTGCAAGTAACGGGTACAGAGCGAGTACTAGACATCAAACCATTGAGCAATGAATAAATACTAAAGAAAATTCTTCTCATTAATACTTTCAAATGTCTAGTTACAACCACTAATATCGAGCCATTCTATAGGGCCCAATTACATTGAAATAAAGTAAAAGACTAAACTCAAACTCTACATAGCTACTATAACTCTAACACAGTACTAAGACACTAGGGTGCTCATAACATCACTCCTGGTCGTTCCCGTCCTCTTAGTGTATGTGTCATCCTCGGTCTCACCTGAGAACACAACGACAAATAACGCAGGGTGAGCGATAACGCCCAGTAGAACTTAAATCTCAATAGTCAAGCAGGCTTTAATTGATTAATGTATTAAAAGGTAGAGTAACTAATGATAGAGCGAGAGAGTCAAGTAAAGATAGCAGGATAGCGCATGATGGAAATAGCACAAGCTTTCTAAGTATAGCACATGTGTCGAGTATAGTACAAATAGTTAGATGGCCATAGCACAAATAGCACAAAGTATAGCAATAGCACAACGAGTATAGTATAGCACTTTTGTCAATAGACAACGAGAGAACATAGCACTTTTGATTGTCATTTAGATAGTCGAGATAGATAGCACTCGAGTGTAATGCCAAACACTCTGATCATTTAACTCCCATGGGCACTAGCACTTTCGGGCGCACATCCCAAGACCAGATCGAGCCCTTATATAATACCAGGCATTGGTTATATTGTTTATCTTTAGACAATCAGTCAATGGCCAATATAGAGTACCAAGAAATAGATAGAGTACTAGATAAATAGACGAGATAGTAGAGTGAACGTGAATAGACGAGCGAGTAGAGTATAGATGAGAGCTAGTGGACATTGAACATAACACGTCGAGTAAACAGGCGATAGTAACAGCTGCACAACACGCGCACTTGGTGTTGGCAGTCAGGTGGAACTCACGACCCTTCCACTGGCCATGTTAAGCACAGGTCTAGAGGTCCGGCGTGATTTAAGATAAGAGCGAACTTCTAATAGCCCCTTGGATCATGTTGATCCCTAAAGAGTATCATAGGTGTTAGGGCACAACCGGCTCGTCGACCATGTGGGAATCCATGGACAGAGGAGACTTACAGAGGCCTTGAACAAGGATTCACTAGTCCGACAGAAGGAGTATCCGATGGAGAGTTCATCCAACTCAAGAGAGAGTGTGTATATAGAAACAAGTGCTCGACGTTCTAGAGGAATTCTAGAACAGTGGAGCGTCGATAACGGTATTCCCAAAATAACGCGAGAAACGAAGACAAGTCTAATTAAAATATGGCAATTTAATTACATAAATTACCAGATACATTATGAAATATTTTCATGCCAAATTAAGCCATATTGGAGGGTTCAAGTGTGTGCATCTGTTAAGAGAAATTATAGATAGAGAAAGATCAAGTGCATGTATTTTAATCACACATAAATGTTTAATTTATAACAAGTGAAATGTTTTTGTGTATGACTATTAGCAAAGTGTACAAGCACTGTAGAGAGTCAGAGCATCGAAAAGTGGGGGTTTTCATGCAAAATCTTAGATCGCGACGCGCCCCAGTAAGGGTCGCGACGGGGTCAACTGAGATCGCGACAGGGTCTTGTAAGGATCGCGACGGCCTTGTCAGTTCGGGCAGGCAGATCGTGACGGGGTCGCTTGAGGGTCGCAACGGGCTCATCAGATCGGGCAGGCAGATCACGACGATAGGCCCCGTCACGATCAGATCGCGACGAAAGGCGCTGTCACGACGGCCCTGTGAACGCGGCCTATCGGGCCGTCGCATTCACAGGGTCTGCGCCCGAGTCCGACAGGAAAGAATAGTGTATTGGATTGCGGGTCAGACTTACCCTATTGACACAGGGTGATTCAGAAAATCATAACTAATTGTACAAGCGATGAAAAATCATGAAACTAGTTGCAAATTGATCTAGACATGCATGGGTACTTACAGTAAATAGGGATTGGAAAACAATAGGGTTTCGAGATGATTTGGTCATATGTATTCATGAAGAACATGGAATAGCACACAGATGAGATCAACGAATTAATTCGCAAGATAGGATGAATGAAAATTAGGGATTTTAGGGGCAAAAGAAGCCTAACATGCAACAGTATTCCTAATAAAAAATTTGTAGCATGTGGTTTAGTATACATGGAGATCAAGAATTAAGAAGGGGGCTCGGGGTCATGGAGTTTACAGAACTTCAAAATTTAAGAACAAAAGATTTGCTCAATGGAAAAATATGAGACAAGAGGGCTTTGATTCCTGAGGTTTAGATCAACCTACAGACGAAATTGATTTAGTTTTGCTCGTGAGAATGCCTACCTTTGATCGATTTCCTCTTCTAGGGCTAGAACTTGAAAAATGAGATAGAGAGCTTGAGAGAGGCTTCTTCCCATGAAATCTCCTCCTCCTTGACCTCTCCTCCTGGTCCAACAAGCCTTGGGTACGAGCTAGGGCCGGCCATGGGGGTTTAAAGAGAGTATTTATGCCTATTGGGTTTCTATTTCCTAATAGGACTCTAATTACTATTTAATTCTGAGATTTCCTATTTCTCTCATCTTTCTAAGCATACCAATTCCAATTTGGGTTAGGTTGGACCCAAATTCGTGGCCAACCTATTAGGGTAGGTTTAGGAATCCAAATCCAACTCAAATTAGCTATTTAATGCATTAAATACCCCTTTTCTATTTAAGTAATAATTTAGTTACGAATTGAGGGTATTTTCCTATTATTCCTCTTTTAAAAATCTCTATTTTCGCCCATAAATTTCTAATGGGTCTATTTAATAAAGCCCATTACTTCTTTTCATTTCATGGGTTTTATTTAATTCTCTTTTATTTGATTTTCTAATTGTTTTTATTTTTATTTTTATTAAATTTTTATTTTTCAAAAAATCCAGGTTGCTATAGCTGGTCTCCAAAAACTCTTAAGTGTTCTTTCTTTTCAAACTTCGGCTTCTTTTTATATCCTTCGGAAGAAAGTATCCGTTTGAAAATGGTTGTTAGGGATCTAGTTGTTTGAGGAGAGATCTTGGATCTTTTGGATGCTAGTTGAAATTGTTAACCAAGGTCCTTCTGCCTTTTTAGCTTTCCAACGACTTCAGACAAGGCTTGTAGCTTCACAGCTTAGAGGTCAAACTCCAATTAATGTTTTGTGAATGCTCCATGCTCAAAACGTGCTTAATAAAAGTTCTGCAGCAAAGACAAGACAACAGAGAGAATACCTCCATGCTTTTGAGGTAGGTGAGTCAGAGAAGACATGTAAAATATAGATTCCTCGGACAGACAAGCTTTCAGGCCAATAAAAGAGATATAGACAGTTGTACTAAAAAGTAAGGTGTGGGTCTGACAGTGGTAGGTGAACCTCTGTCAGATACCCATGCGTCTGAAATCAATAAATGCATGATATTTTCTGAAGGGAACGAAGATCTGGTCTTCTGTCATGAAGCAAGAGACCAATTTGAATAAAAGTTTCAAATATAATCATAAACAAGTTTAGAAGATTATTTAGAGTATAATATGTCTCATCTTGTCAGAATATATTAAAATAATAATGACCTGATAGAATATTAATATTCAATAATCATACAGGTACCACAAGTTCTGATAAGATTATTAAGTAGATGAATCACCACAAAAACAAAAAGTATCATGTCAATACAACAAAAGTATAAGTACATAGACTGTCAGAGAAGTCGGATTCAGAAGAAGGTGTAATTCAACTCTAGAAGTCGGAGTCAGAATCATGAAGACACACCGTGACATTCGATTCTTAGAAGTTGTAGTGAAACATATAAAATTAGACTGTAAGAAGTCGGATATATGTGCATTCGACTTCCATACACTTCGACAGAAACAAGGCGGATACTTCGACTTTTAGGAGTCGGAGAGTGGCATTCGACTTCAGAGAGTTGGAGTTCAGAACTCAAGACTCAGAGAAATTCGACTCTATAAAGTCGGAGTCAACAGTCGGATTTAGCATGATACACATAGAGTAGTTTGTGGACTTAGAAAAATTCCGAGATAAACTTGCATACTGTAATTCGACTTCTGAAAGTTGGAGAGTAAATTCGAAGTATGATACATATAGTAGTCTGTGGACTTAGAAACATTTCGAGGAAAACTTGTTCAAATATTTTTTGTGGTATATGTATTAGTGTATTTAATTTGTAAAGAGTCTTTTAAAAGGTTTTGTCATAGCAAAATAACAATGTTATAAGAATTTAAAATATTAATTATTTTCTTAGGGGTAGTTGCTCAACAAAATGAAGCTCACCAGTCAAGTACACGATTCATCATGGATCAACAAAGATGTACCAAGACTTGAAAAGGTCTTATTGGTGGCCGAATATGAAGAGGATGTGGCAGACCATGTGTCATATTGTTTAACATGCATGAAAGTCAAGGCCGAGCATTTCCGAACAGCCGGTGGATTGCTACCACTAGAAATTCGGAATGAAAGTGGGATAGCATCGGGAAGGACTTTATCATGGGATTACCCAGACTAGAGGTGGTATGGAAGCAATATGGTGATAGTTGATCGATTGACTAAGTCGGCTCATTTCCTGCCAATTAAGAGCACCTGGTCAGTAGATGTGTTGGCTGCACTTTATGTTAAGGAGGTAGTAGATTGCATGGGGTTCCATCCACTAGATATCTGATCGGGGCCCTAGATCTACGTTACACTTCTGGAAGGGTTTACAAGCAGCGATGGGTACTAAATTGAATTTTTCACTGCCTTTCATCCTCAGACGGAGGACAAACCCAAGAACCAATCAAATCATGGAGGACATGCTTCGTGCTCTTGTGCTAGATTTTAGAGGATGATGGGATGACCATTGTACCTGATAGAGTTTGCATACAACAATAGCTATCATGCAAGTATCAGATGGCACCGTTTGAAGCTAATGGCAGAGTTGCAAATCACCCCTTTGTTGGGAAGAGGTTGGAGAGAACCAATGGGTTGACCCACTTAATTGAAGCAACTATCAGGAAGGTTCAGATCGCCAGGAACATCTGAAGATAGCACAATCGACAGAAGAGTTATGCAGACAAAAGAAGAGAGAGCTGAATTCCAAGTTGGTGACCATGTTTTCTTGAAGTCTCACCTTCAGGGAATTCAAAGATTGGATCAAGAAAAATTGAGTCACAGGTTTATCGGCCCTTTTGAAATCTTAGAGGGTTGGTCAGGTGGCTTATAGACTTGCACTACCTCCACAACTGGCAAACGTGCACTGTAACACCCGAAATTAGCAATTTAAAATTTAGAAAGATAGAGGGATAAATAATAACTGTATGGAGAGACTTCTAATACCATATGTTAATGACCTATTAATAAGATTGGGCCAATAGAGCATATTTGGCCCAAGGATATGAACAAACTAGACAGAAATTGCCCAGAATTCGTGTATGTAATTATGCAGTAATTAGGGAGGTAATTTAGAGTCATATTATGGATGAGTAGTCATGTAAGGTAAGCCAAACTGAACTCAATCTCAATTAGTGGTTTCCTAAACCTTGGCTACCTCTTTTAAGTAAAGGAATCCCAGATTTTCTGGAAACTAGAAACAGAGCTCGTAGCCCCTTTCCTATCATCATTAGGACTCTTAACAACATCCGAAACTATAAGAACTCGTCCCTAACTCTTGGGAAGGTTAACAACGAAGTGGAGTCGTTGGAAGCAAGCAAGAACTTCTGAGGAGCAGAAAAGGCTGGAATCCGGAGCTTCATCCCCTGCATCCTCTGTTGCGTCCAGAACATCAACAGGTTTTAGATCTTCGTAAAGTAGGTGTTCTCGGGCCAAGATTAAATAAAATTAATGCCAACATGTAGTCTTTGAGTCTAGGATCATTTGCACTTGATTTGGCCAATTTTCATGGAGTATTTATCGTATTGTGATTTCCCGAAGTCTTGCACCGTTAGGGCTTTTCTCGTTCGTCATATTGTGCACATGATTCAAGACCAAATTTGACTAAACTTTCTTCATGAAAGTTCTCCTATTTGAAGTCACGATCATCTTCTATGTTGGACGTTTTTTCCAAAGGTTTTTCTTTAGAGAGTTAGGAGCATGATAAGAGAGTCTCTGTTTAAACTGTGATTTTGGGTTTTTACTTGATTTCTGCTCTTTACATGTTTTCTTGGGATTCGAGACCGAATTCGATCAAACCTCAACATAATTCTTCTACTAGTTGTCTTCTTCATCTTTCATGTGTATATTTTGTCCAAATGTCAATCGTTAGAGAGTTATAATGGTTTGAAGTGATCGCTGCATGGCATGTGTTTTTCGGGTCTCACATGACCCTTAAGTTTTGTTCTGGAAGGACTCTAGTGTCGACACTACTTGGACTAGTGTCGACACACTGTCCCAAAGCAGCCCAGAGAGTGTTCTGGGAGGCCCTCTAGTGTCGACACTGCCTGCAGCTAGTGTCGACACCCTGCCCCAAACAGCCCATAAAGTGTTCTGGGAAGGCCATCTAGTGTCGACACTGCCTCATCTAGGTCGACAACACTGTCCCAGTTTTTACCCAGGGAGTTCTGGGAAACTGATCTAGTGTCGACACTACCTATCTCAGTGTCGACACCTGTCCCTGTTTTCCAAATGAGTTCTGAATCTATCTCTAGTGTCGACACTACCTGAACTAGTGTCGACACTACCTGACCAGTTTTGCCTGTTTTTGTCTTGGGTTTGGAGCATGGTGTCGACACCACCTGATCTAGTGTCGACACTACCCTTACAAGATTTTTGTATAATTTGGGTCTAATCATTTCATGATGTCTTCAAGCATGTACATGATGTTATTAGTATGCATGGACTTAATAAATCAAACCATTAAGGAAATGGTAATGATATGAATATGATTCTAATGTGTAAATTTTGATTGTTCTTATGATCCTTGGATTATCTTGTGCTTGCTTATTGTCAATTGATAAGATAAGAATATGTTATGAATGTGGGGATGAATACATGATTAGTATGGACATGTTAGTGGTGATTTGCATATGAGTTTCATGGTTTCATATTTTCCGGTGTTCAATTGATTATTTGTCATATGCATACATGTTAGGAAAGTACATGTTCTACATATGATCTGTCTTTAGAAACACCCTCTTGTCAAGACATTAATGAATTATGAAATATAAGATACGACGTTATCCTGCCTTGTTCTTTTGAGCTGTTTGTCATTCCTTGACTCTATGAGTGATCATGTTCTTTTTACTATGAGCTTGACATTGAAACTCTGTGGCCCATAATAATATGAATATGTTTGTTCGGCACATCGTGGGACTCCGGTCCAAAACTTGATACAATGCCTGTGCAATAGGGCCCTGTCCGTCCTGGGGAGAGCGCCCCAACGTACTTGTTAACCGAGGGAGTATGGACTCTTGGTGCTTGGCATAGCACACCTGACATGCAAGATTGTGAATTGTGCCTCCTGTTTGACTTGATAAGTTTGACTTGACATGATATGATAAGTTTGTTCTTGTGAACACATGAACTCTGTTTGAATATGGCCAATCTCTTCTGACATGATTTTATTCTTGAAATATTTATCAATTGTATATGGAACTCGACATTGATCCCCATGATATCCGTTCTACTTTGCTATTCAACTTGTTAGAAAAGCATGCATTGTCAGCATACTCATCAGCATATCTGCCTATATAAAATGTTAATCATGTATACTAGTGCCCGCACGTGATTGAGATATAAATCCTACTGAGCTAGTTCGCTCACCCCTATCATCCTGCCTTTTTCAGGTAGTGATGAAGAACCGTGGAGTCGGATGGGACTGGGCAAGAGTGACGAGCACCCTCCTAGATAGATGACAGTTTGGAAATAAAATTTGAGTAGTCTATGTAATAGTGAAACTTTTATGGAAGTTTATTTGAATGATGGACCCTTTGGTTAATTCTTCTTATGTGAGGTTGTATCTAGTTGAATGAAATGAATTAAAGTATACTAATGATGACCATATTATAGTCTTGAATGTGTCATTATATTTGACTGTGACTCTGCACTATTCAACTGTGATACGCCGGTTTGTATCGTTCACGTCCCCCGGTATTTATTCCGCTGCTAATATTCGGGCGTGACATTGGTATCAAAACCTGAACTTTAGGGTCCAAGGGATTAGGAATATGGAATGAAACTAGATTACACGAGTCAAAACCTGTCGTACCTAATGTGAGCTTGGGTAAGCCATGGAATAAAAGTCACATGTGATATATTTAGATGACTAACTTACATTATTATCTTGAAGGTGATTATTACCTCAATGGCCGCAGAACGTGCCCAGGCTAGGACATGCAAAGGACCATACAGAACTTGACTCAGGCTATCTTACAAGCCACCCAGGGTGGAGGTAATCGCGGAGCCGGTGAGCTCCACCGGAATTTTCGGAACATGGATCCACCTAGGTTTGAAGGGAGTACTAACCCAGATGTTGCTGAGCACTGGGTTAAGAGATTGAAAGGATATTCAGGTTATGCAATGCACAGACCAGAACAAGGTACTCCTGGCAACTTTCCATTGGAAAGGATGCCAGGGCATGGTGGGAGTCGGTAGAAGCAACCTTAATGGACAACAACTTACATGGGCTCAGTTCTTGAGCGTTTCAACGCCGTACTTTTCTGAGAGGGTCCAAGAACGAAAAGCAGCCAATTTGCGGCTTTAAAGCAGAGAGGACTTAATGTGGCTGAGTATGAAGCCCAATTCTCTCGGCTGTCCCGATATGCTGTTCACTTGATTGGGACAGAAAGAATGAAGGCGAAACGCTTTCTGAATGGCTTGAGGCCCCAGTTCATCACCCAACTGGCGCCAATGGACATTCAAACTTATGCTGAAATGGTTAAGAAGGCTCAACTACTGGAAGATGCAATGGAGACTGCTGAAGGATTAAGGGAAATCTGTGAAACGGAACAGTGTCTTCTGCTGGGAGGTATCAACCGACTATTGGGAAGAAAGGCCAGTGGCGGGGTAAATGAACCAGCAGATAAAAAGCCGAAGGACTAGGTAGCAAGTGATGTGGCAACGGGAGAAAGGTGCAAACATTGTGACCGAGCTGGTCATCGGACTGAAGATGCTAGAGCGCAAGGGAGATGCCTACGCTGTGGGAGTCGTGACCATAGGATCTCGGACTACCCATGTTGAAAGAACAAGCCCCTCATGACAAACGTCAAAATGGACAGAAGAGGCAAGGCCGACTGCAAGCTGTCCAGGAACCAAACTGCTGAAGAAGGAGGTATCGTGGAGGTAACCTTATTATTCTTTCCCGACCTGCTTATGTTCTCTTTGATACGGGAGCTACGCACTCCTTCATTTCTCAAACATTTGTTGATACCCTATCTGTGAAACCAGTCCCAATGAATCCGGAATAGTTGTGTCAACCCCGATTGGTCCGGGTACCAATCTTACAAACATATACCATCCAGTGAGGTGTTGATTGAAACCCAAAACCTACCAGCAAATTTAATATGTATGGACATGGCAGGGTATGATGTGATACTGAGAGCAGACTGGATGTCTGAACATGGGGCTAGTGTAAATTGCAGGAGAAGTAGGGTAACTTTTAGCCAGTACCCAAAACTAGTGTTCACAGGGGATAGAAACCGCAGGAGATTGTCACTTATCTCTGCACTGCAAGCCAAAGGATGATGAGGAAAGGTTTTATGGCCTTTCTTGCTGCTGTAGTCATTGCAAAGAAGAAGTCAAAGTAGAGGACATCCATGTCGTCAGCGAATACGCTGATGTTTTCCCCGAAGACTTGCCAGGAATTCCTCCGGAGCGAGAGGTCGATTTTACCATCGAATGGTCCCTGGTGCAGCACCGGTATCTAGGGCACCATATAGAATGTCCCCCGCAAACTGAAGAATTAAAAGTACAACTGATGGAACTGTTAGAGAAGGGTTTCATCCGACCAAGCACATCGCCATGGGGTGCACCTGTCCTTTCGTCAAGAAAAGATGGGTCGATGAGACTATGCATAGATTACAGACAACTGAATCAGTTAACCATCAAGAACAAATACCCTCTGCCGAGAATTGATGAGTTGTTTGATCAATTATCTGGAGCTAGGTACTTCTCTAAAATAGATCTCCGATCTGGTTATCATCAATTGAGGATCAAAGGAGAAGACATTCACAAGACTGCCTTCCGAAGCAGGTATGGGCATTATGAATTTATTGTTATGCCTTTTGGACTAACAAATGCCCCTGCAGTTTTCATGCAACTGATGAATAGAATTTATCGCCCATATCTTGATAAGTTTGTGGTGGTATTCATCGATGATATACTGATTTATTCCAAGACAAAGGAAGAGCATGAGGAGCATTTGAGGATTTCATTGCAGATTTTGAGGGAGAACAACTATATGCCAAGTTAAGTAAATGTGAATTCTGGCTTGAGGAGGTATCCTTTCTCGGGCATGTGGTGACCAAAGATGGTATCGCTGTTGATCCATCAAAGGTTGAGGCTGTGTTGAAATGGGAAAGACCGACAAGCGTCACAGAGATCAAGTTTTCTGGGATTAGCTGGGTACTATCGAAGGTTTATAAAGGATTTCTCAAAGACTGCAGTACCATTAACCAAGCTGACCCGGAAGGAAAATCCGTTTGTGTGGATGAGGATTGCGAGGAAAGTTTCAATAACTTGAAGAAGTGTTTGACTACTGCCCCTGTCCTCGCCTTACCCACTGAGGGGAGGATTTGAAATTTATTCAGATGCTTCTGGTACTGGACTGGGATGTGTCCTAATGCAACAAGGGAAGGTAATAGCTTATGCTTCCAGACAGTTGAAGATCCACGAAGTGAACTATCCGGTTCATGACTTGGAGTTAGCCGTCGTAGTATTCGCCTTGAAGATCTGGAGGCATTATATCTATGTGAGCAATTTAAAGTCTTTTCTGACCACAAGATTGAAGTACCTGTTCTCACAGAAGGAGCTTAACATGAGACAAAGAAGGTGGTTAGAGTACCTTAAGGACTTTGACTTTCCATCCAATATCACCCTGGGAAAGCCAATGTAGTGGCAGACGCTCTAAGTAGACAACCAGGAACTGTTCTAGCTAGTATGATGCTAGGCGAATGGAAGTTACTGGAGCAATTTGCAAGTCTGAATTTAGACATGGAAAAGAAGGAGAAACAAGTAATGATTTCCAATCTCCAGATACAATCCGGTCTGCTGACCGAAATCCAGGAAAACAGGGAGAAGACCACTCTTAGTTCAGATCAGGGAGAAGTTAGAACAAGACCCGACTTTACTCTATCAGCAGAAGGAAGATTATTATTCAGAGGTAGAACATGTGTCCCTGATCATGAAGAACTCAAGAAGAGGTTACTGAATGAAGCTCACCAGTCCAAATATACGATTCATCCAGGATCAACAAAGATGTATCAAGATTTAAAAGGTCGTACTGGTGGCCAAACATGAGAGATGTGGCCGATCATGTGGCATACTGTTGACATGCATGAAAGTCAAAGCGAACATTTCCGTACGGCTGGTGGATTGCTACCACTAGAAATCCTAGAGTGGAAGTGGGATAGTATCGTATGGACTTTATCATGGGATTGCCCAAGACTAGAGGTGGTAAGGATGCAATTTGGGTAATAGTTGACCGATTGACTAAGTCGGCTCACTTCTTGCCGATCAAGAGTACATGGTCAGTGGATGGTTGGCCCGCTCTATATGTTAAGGAAGTAGTTAGATTGCACGGGGTTCCATCTAGAATAATATCAGATCGGGACCCTAGATTTACTTCACACTTCTGGAAGGTTTACAAGCAGCAATGGGTACTAAATTAAACTTTAGTACTGCCTTCCATCCTCAGACTGATGGACAAACTGAAAGGACCAATCAATTGTGGAGGATATGCTTCGTGCTTTAGTGCTGGATTTCAAAGGTCGATGGGATGATCAGTTGTACTTGATGGAGTTTGCTTATAACAACAGCTATCAGGCTAGTATCAAAATGGCTCCATTTGAAGCCTTATATGGCAGGAGTTGCAGATCACCCCTTTGTTGGGAAGAGGTCGGGAGAACCAATGGGTTGGACCCGACTTGATTGAGGCCACTGTCCGGAAGGTTCAGATTGTCAGGAACGTCTGAAGATAGCACAATCCAGACAGAAGAGTTATGTAGACAAGAGAAGGAGAGAACTGGAATTTCAGGTTGGCGAACATGTTTTCTTGAAGGTCTCACCTTCGAGGGGAATACAAAGATTTGGGATCAAAGGAAAACTAAGTCCAGATTTATAGGGCCATTTGAAATTCTGGAAAGAATGGTCAGGTGGCGTATAGACTTGCACTACCTCCGCAACTAGCAAACGTGCATAATGTGTTCCACATATCCATGCTGCGGAAGTACTTATTCAATGCCGACCATGTAATTGATCACGAGGACTTGGAGATTCGGAGGACCTGACTTATGAAGAGAAGCCGATCAAACTGTTGGATCGGAAGATTCAGCGACTCAGGAATCGTACCATACCTATGGTGAAGGTTCAATGGAGTCGAGACGGAGTTACTAATGCTACCTGGGAAACAGAGGAAAGAATGAAGAAAAACCACCACCCGGAGCTATTCTCAGGTACGACTACGCCATTATGCTTAAATTTGGGGACCAAGCTTCTTAAGTGGGGGGGATGTAACACCCCGGAAATTAGCAAATTTAAAATTTTAGAAAGATAGAGGGATAAAATAAATAAACGTATTGGAGAGACTTCCAATACCATGTGTTAATGACCTATTAATAAGATTGGGCCAATAGAGCATATTTGGCCCAAGGATATGAACAAACTAGGACAGAAAATTGCCCAGAAATTCGTGTATGTAATTATGCAGTAATTAGGGAGGGTAATTTAGAGTCATATTATGGATGTAGTCATGTAAGGTAAGCCAAAACTGAACTCAATCTCATTATGGTTTCCTAAACCTTGGCTACCTCTTTTAAGTAAAGGAATCCCAGATTTCTGGAAACTAGGAAACAGAGCTCGTAGCCCCTTTCCTATCATCATTAGGACTCTTAACAACATCCTAAAACTATAAGAACTCGTCCCTAAACTCTTGGGGAAGGTTAACAACGAAGTTGGAGTCGTTTGGAAGCAAGCAAGAACTCAGGAGCAGGAGAAAGGCTGGGAATCCGGAGCTTCATCCCCTGCATCCTCTGTTGCGTCCAGAACATCAACAGGTTTTAGATCTTCGTAAAGGTAGGTTTCTCGGGCCAAGATTAATAAAATTAATGCCACATGTAGTTCTTTGAGTCTAGGATCATTTGCACTTGATTTGCCCAATTTTCATGGAGTATTCATCGTGTATTGGTGATTTTCCCGAAGTCTTGCACCGTTAGGGATTTTCTCGTTCGTCATATTGTGCACACGATTCAAGACCAAATTTGACTAAACTTTCTTCATGAAAGTTCTCCTATTTGAAGTCACGATCATCTTCTATGTTGGACGTTTTGTCCAAAGGTTTTCGTTAGAGAGTTAGGAGCATGATAAAAGTCTCTATTAACTGTGATTTTGGGTTTTCACTTGATTTTTGTTCTACATGTTTTCTTGGGATTCGAGACCGAATTCGATCAAACCCTCAACATCAAAATTCTTCTACTAGTTGTCTTATTCATCTTTCATGTTGAACGTTTTGTCCAAATGTCAATCATTAGAGAGTTATAAGGTTTGAAGTGAATCGCTGCATGGCATGTGTTTTTCGGTCTCACATGACCCTTAAGTTTTATTCTGGAAGGACTCTAGTGTCGACACTACTTGGACTAGTGTCGACACACTGTCCCAAAGCAGCCCAGAGAGTGTTCTGGAGGCCCTCCCTAGTGTCGACACTGCCTAGCTAGTGTCGACACCCTGTCCCAAACAGCCCAGAAAGTGTTCTGGAAGGCCATCTAGTGTCGACACTGCCTCATCTAGTGTCGACACACTGTCCCAGTTTTTACCCAGGGAGTTCTGGGAAACTGATCTAGTGTCGACACTACCCTATCTAGTGTCGACACACTGTCCCATGTTTCCAGATGAGTTTCTGGAATCTGTCTCTAGTGTCGACACTACCTGAACTAGTGTCGACACTACCTGACCAGTTTTGCCTGTTTTTGTCTTGGGTTTGGAGCATGGTGTCGACACCACCTGATCTAGTGTCGACACTACCCTTACAAGATTTTTGTATAATTTGGGTCTAATCATTTCATGATGTCTTCAAGCATGTACATGATGTATATAGTATGCATGGACTTAAAATAAATCAAACCATTAAAGGAAATGGTAATGTATGAATATGATTCTAATGTGTAATTTTGATTGTTCTTATGATCCTTGGATTATCTTGTGATCTTGCTTATTGTCAATTGATAAGATAAGAATATGTTATGAATGTGGGGATGAATACATGATTAGTATGGACATGTTAGTGGTGATTTGCATATGAGTTTCATGGTTTCATGTTTTCCGGTGTTCAATTGATTATTTGCTATGCATACATGTTAGAAAGTACATGTTCTACATATGATCTGTCTTTAGAAACACCCTCTTGTCAAGACATTAATGAATTATGAAATATAAGATACGACGTTATCCTGCCTTGTTCTTTTGAGCTGTTTGTCATTCCTTGACTCTATGAGTGATCATGTTCTTTTTACTATGAGCTTGTCATTGAAACTCTGGGCCATAATATGAATATGTTTGTTCGGCACATCGTGGGACTCCGGTCCAAAACTTGATACAATGCCTGTGCAATAGGGCCTTGTCCGGTCCTGGGGAAGAGCGCCCCAACGTACTTGTTAACCGAGGGAGTATGGACTCTTGGTGCTTGGCATAGCACACCTGACATGCAAGATTGTGAGGTGCCTCATGTTTGACTTGATAAGTTTGACTTGACATGATATGATAAGTTTGTTCTTGTGAACACATGAACTCTGTTTGAATATGGCCAATATCTTCTGACATGATTTTATTCTTGAAAATTTGTCCATTGTATATGGAACTCGACAATTGATCCGATATGATATCTTCTACTTTGCTATTCAACTTGTTAGAAAAGCATGCATTGTCAGCATACTCATCAGCATAACTGCCTATATAAAATGTTAATCATATACTAGTGCCCGCACGTGATTGAGATATAATCCTACTGAGCTAGTTCGCTCACCCCTATCATCCTGCCCTTTTTTAGGTAGTGATGAAGAACCCGTGGAGTCGGATGGGACTGGGCAAGAGTGACGAGCACCCGTCCTAGAATAGATGACATTTAGAAATAGAAATTTGAGTAGTCTATGTAATAGTGAAACTTTTGTGGAAGTTTATTTGAATGATGGACCCTTTGGTTAATTCTTCTTATGTGAGGTTGTATCTAGTTGAATGAAATGAATAAGTATACTAATGATGACCATATTATAGTCTTGAATGTGTCATTATATTGACTGTGACTCTGCACTATTCAACTGTGATACGCCGGTTTGTATCGTTCACGTCCCCCGTATTTATTCCGCTGCTAAATATTCGGGCGTGACATGCACAATGAGTCCACATATCCATGCTAGGAGTATCTATTCATGCCGACCATGTGATTAACCATGAGGACTTGGATATTCAGGAGGACCTGACCTATGAAGAAAGCCGATTAAGCTACTAGATCAGAATTTCAACGACTCGGAATTGTACCATACAATGGTGAAGCCAATGGAGTCGAGATGGAGTTACAAATGCTACCTGGGAAACAGAGGAAAGAATGAAGAAAAACCACCCAGAACTA
>JACBKR010003038.1:0-31444 GCA_014218235.1 Colocasia esculenta
CCTTCCTCCCCCTTCCTTCGCGGCTGCTCTTCCCAAACCCCTCCCCCGCAGTCACAATTACCCCAGCTGCACCGTCTCACAGTACCCCGCACGCTGGCCACCCCTCTCTCTCTCTTTTTCAGATTCTCTGTGTGGGTTGGTGTGTGTTTATCTGGACGTGGGTTTCTTGCTGCTGCTGCTGCCGTGAAAGGTCCGGCCTTGGCTCTCGAGGTCGCCCTCTTCCTCTAATCGGGGACATGGGTTTTCTTCTCCGCGGCCATTTGCCCCTCTCCCGTGCGCTGATACTCTCTCTAGCACTCCTTCCCTGACCCTCCTCCGTGTGTCTCTTTGTTGCTATCCCCATCTCTCTTCTCTCTCTCTCTCTCTCTCTCTCTCTCTCTCTAACATCTGTCAGTTGGGTTCGGGGGGCACGCTACTAAAAAGAGGGGGCAGCGGCGTGTGTTGAGACATGGGTTACTCCCCTTCCTCCCCCGGCGCCTCCGAGATTTGCAATTGTTGCGCTTCGCCGCCATGTCGATCATCACCATAGACCAATTCCTCTCCCCGCTTGTGCCTCCCTTCCGGAGGCGCGAGGAGGACGACGAGGTGGCGGCGGTGGCGCAGCGGCGCAAGGCCATGTACTTATCGGGGAAACCGCGCGCCGTGGAGTTCTACAAGGAGGACGAGGAAGGGCGGGATATCATGATGGAGGTGATGGGGGATGCTGGGTTGTCGCCGCCCCGCCGCCTCCTCCTCAGCAGCAGCAGATGATGCCGGCGGACAGCAGCGGGGAGGACCACGAGGTGAAGGCCCCTAAGAAGCGAGCCGAGACGTGGGTTCAGGAGGAGACGCGCTGCCTCGTCTGCCTCCGCCGCGAGACGGACGCGCTGTTCAACACCTCCAAGTCGAACAAGCATCTCTGGGAGCAGATCTCCGCCAAGATGAGGGACAAGGGCTTCGACCGGTCTCCTACTATGTGCACCGACAAGTGGAGGAACCTGCTTAAGGAGTTCAAGAAGGCGAAGCAGCATGTCAAGTCCGGCGGCGGGCCGTCGAAGATGTCCTGCTACAAGGAGATCGACGAGCTCATCAAGGAGAGGAACAAGAACAACGGCGGCGTCGGCGCCGTCCTTGCCTCTTACAAGAGCCCCGTGCTAACACCCCCACCACCTGCTTCCAAGGTCGATTCTTTCATGCAGTTCTCTGACAAAGGTACCAAATTATACAGTTGCTCGTTTTTTTTTCTCTTCACCTTGCGGTGGTCAGCATTGATGGTTCCAACCCCCCCCCCCCCCCCAAAAAAAAAGAAAAAAAAGGAAAAAAAGGAACTGACATCCTATGTTGTTGGGAATTCTTCAGCTGGTTCGTAGAACATCTCGGTTTGCCTTGGATGAAGCTGCATGCACTTGAAGAGCATAAAAATAATTGATATCTCATGTTGTTATGATGAATTATGCGAGTGATTTGTAAAACATATTGGTTTTCCTTGGATGAAGCTACCTGCAGTTGAAGAACATAAAGAATTTGATAGTTTGTAAATTCTTATGCTGGTTTGAAGAATGTGTTGGTTTGTCTTGGACGAAAATCGATGCACTTTAAGAAGATAAATAAGAATTGAAATCTCGTATGCCTCTGATTTCTTCATCTGGTTTGTAGAACATGTTGGTTTTGCTCTCATATTTTTGGTGAATTCTTCTGATAATTCATTGAACATGTTGGGTTTTGCCTTGGATGAAGCCGCTTGCAGTTGAAGAAGATGAGATAGAACTTGTGATGGAAGATGTGAAATTCCAAAACTTTTGTATACCAAATGGATTCAGGTTTTTGTTTGGCATCATATAGCTTACTTGTATGATGACCCTAAGAAATTTATTCCAAGAAAGTATATGCAGTGTTCATAAAAATTTTCAGCATTTCCATACTCGACTCGGGTGCGTGGATCTTGCACTTTATTTTATAAGATGTCGTGAACTCTTCAAAGCATGAATAATACGTAGGACTTTGTATTATGTGCCGACTATAAGTTATTCATTTATGTGTGTATGCCACTGCATATGAGATTGCACAGAAAAATGAGGGCTTTACAACACGAGTTGCTCCTTGCTGGCAACTTTGAACATCAAATCTCTTGCCAATATCTATCTGTATCACTTCCTTTTAGTACCTAGAGTACTGCAGAACAAGAAATATCCAGTCTACTGCTTCTTTTCCAATTTGCTTTCCCAGATTTAACACAGTTGGTCACAGTACTAAATCATATGTAAGAGGCCCAGGAGGACAATACTTTTCTAATAACATACATCCCCATTTATTGAGTCATGTGATTTAGCTGAACAACATTCAACCTCGCAAATACTTGTATATTTTAATTCCTGTTTATGTTTGCCCTAATCTCCACTTATCAGTGCTTATTTATCTCCTATCGTATTTTCCTGATCTAGGCCTTGAAGATGCTGGCATTTCATTTGGATCTGTTGAAGGTACTAACATTTGTTGAACCATCCTTCTTGACGTGATGTCTTCTTAATTTGGTTCCCCCATTCTTATTTATGCTCCACTTCATCTATCCGATTTTGTTTGTCATTCTGTCTTTAGCTATACAATAACGATTGCTTATTTAAATAATGATTATGGTGGGAAATTTTCTTTCCTGGTTTCCAATGATTCCCTTTTGTGAGCCAAGTAGGAAGGTGAGTGATAGAAAGATGAGACTGCTTGCACTGATTGCAGACCCCTTTTTTGTCCATTTCATTGCACTTTACGTGGTAGGGAGGGACATACAATATATATCCATGTATAAGAGAATATTCCAAGTATATCCCTTACGTGCAAGAATATTAGCACATGGGTGTTGAGCTCAAATCTCTACCACCATCCACCTTTTGTTTCTCTCAATTGCCAGCTTTATTCAATGAAACACATGCATGAAGTAAAAATTAATGAATCTTCCTTACTGTCATAATTTGTTACGATTTTGGAAGCTTTTTTTAGTTACTTCAACAGTTTCACCTGTCTGTTCTCTACGATCTTCTTTTTTTCCTCCATTCTATGCTTGGAAATCCATGGGCATTGTGGAATGAAATGGCTCATTGGATTCCTTCATGCAAGATGCATCAGTATGTCAATTATCCTTTGGCTACCTTTATGTGAACCTGCTTCCTTACCAATTTACCTTCCTCTATTTGTTTGTTATCTTTCTTTGGAAAGTGACTGAGTGGCCATCATTAAAGTGGATTACACGTATGACTGGAGTAAAATTCCATTGAGGACTTCTGTTAACGTCAACACAGTAGTCCCGAATAGAAAAATGGTAACAAAATAAAATGTATCGAATTGTGTATTGCGGCAATAATAGTAGATTCTCTGATTGTATTACCACCATCACAGAAATTCCACTCTCGTAAAGCCCATCTATTTCATGTGACCTGACATTTTTTTTTTCACTACCTATTAGTGAAAGATGGAAAGATACGCTCAAACTAATTCCTTATATTTCCCTGATCATTCTCAGTGCTTTCCAATATTCTTTAAAATTTCCTATTAGTGAAAAGTACTTCCTAGTAATTACATTTCCTGGTAACGTCTTCAGGCTTCCCATTTCCATCTAACTTTAAACAAGCAGCAAGTAGCTGCATAACCCTCTCTTTGCAGTTCTGTGTACCCTCCGTGATTCTTTCTTTCTGTTTCTTTGGGTTTGACACCTTTCTTTCTCTTTTGATTGGGTTAGGTTCATAATCTTGTAAGTGTAAAAGTGCTATAGCTGATGATATCATGGCCCACTGTCATGTCACAGTCATCTCTGTGCATTGTGCATCTGGGTACTCCGTGCTCTCCGTTTAGTAAATGAGCATTTGATTCTATTAGTACATCGTGGAGGCAATGGTGAGCTCTAAAAGCTGACAGTGCACAACATTGTCGGAAGCAAAAAGGCAAAGTTGGGCACTGCTAGGCTTGAGACGAAGAAACATATACCATATGGCGATTAGCCACAAACATTCAGAGATAACTGTACTATGTAAACATTTTAACAGTAAGGTTACTTGAAGTTAACCAAACTATGTTATTATGGTTAGTCTAACTTGAGTATAAAAGTTAAATTACATTATATGAGAGTGGTTACGAAGACTGACACAGAGGGAAGTGAAGGAGGGGGAGATTTTTAAACCCCCCCCCCCAACCCTCGGGAGGTAAACAAAGAAAGAGAATCACCTGAAGTTAGATGGTTCCGGCTGCCCATAGGTTTGTCTGTACAGGTGTTGCGGGATTCTACTTTAATCTATTGTCCTTCATTAATGCTATAAAATGATGGTGGACACATGAGGACATCGGATTTGCCATCTTTGGTTGGGAAGGGCGATAGGTGCTGGGTGTCTTTCCATTTTCCAATAGGGAAAGGAGGCGGAGATATTGAGGGTAGGAGAATACGAGGAGGCAGTGACAGGTGTTTGCGGTCCCATGGCAGATGAAGGGAAATTGGGTTGGTGGAGAAACAAAGAGAGAGAAGGAGGGAGCAATATCAAACTGGCACAGCACACGGAGCTCAAGAATCGGCGGCGAAGGGGGACTGGAGGCGGATCGCTTTCTCCCATCTTCTCTCTGCTCCGGCAGTCTGTCCTTGGCTGTTGTTCTTTCCTTGAGGGCCTCCTCGCTAGCAAGGCACCACCACAATATTCAGAGTGTTTCGCTGCTGAATCCCATGAGATCTATGCCAGGGAAGTGTGAGGATTCATCAAATCCAGAGCAATCTCCACGCTCAGGGAGCTCTGCAAGCTTTGCATCACCAGGATCTGGTGTGAGGTCAAGCGCTGCAAGTTCTTCTCCCCGCATTTCCTCTTCTTCCATCAGTGGTCATCACAGTGGTAAAATTCCTACATCTGACTATATTGGTATTCTGTGAATTTGATGAACAAAATAAGGCATCATTTAAAAAGTTAAGAGAGAAGGAATCTTTCTTGAAAATATTAGATTGACCAAAAGGATCTATTTTAGATCTCATTCTTTCTTTAGTTAGTTGGGTGCATTTATCTGCAATAGCACTTAGTGCTGCATGCACATAATAAATTAGATCCTTTGACCACAAAACTGTACATAAGAATCATCACTTGGGAAAAGGTAATGCTTGTAAGGAATATTGTTCCTCTGACAGGTTAAGAAAAGAGATGGCCCAAACACACAAAATATTTTTAGTTTTTGAAGAAAAATGCCTCGTTTTTATTGAATAATTGGTATGAATGTCTTCACATAATCTTTGATCAATTCCATTGTACAATCTTTTCTCTTTATAGTTAGTTTTTGTTAATGCTGTATTTGATGTATATTTCATATTTTAGCTTTTCCTGTATATATTCATTTTTAGTATGTATTTATATGTGGATATATGTGCACTCTTTCCTTTTGTTATATTTCTCTTCTTCGTATCTGTAACAATCCAATACGACCCTTCCCTTGCACTGACTGGCACCAAGAGTGAGTGATGTGTACCTAATCTGATTCTTCGGCACCAAGAGTGATCGATATGTACCTAATCAATGTAGCAATCTATGTGCTCTTTGAAACTGGCATTAGATAGGCCCCACCACTGGGATAAGCTTGATAGGTATCCGTTTCTTTGCTATTGCCTGTGGGAGCCTTGGACTGTCAAGGTCCTGCTTTATTCTGTTATCATGATTGACTCCCAATAAAGGGCCATGCTTCAGGCCTTCACCAAAAACCGAGTTCAACTGATGGCAGCTCTAGCAGATTGTGCTAGGACATGTGCTACATGGAGGATGCTTGTGTTTTGCTGATAGAATATCTTAGTGGATAGAAAATTTCTTATCTCTCTAGAATTACCAGTTTAAAAGGTCGATACATAGTGGGTGATTTATAATTCAGAAAAAAACAGTAGTTTGAATTGAATGCTATTTTTCAGAGGTTTGGTTTCCTACTGTGGTATGTTAATGTGATTGTGACGGATCTGATCTCCTTGCTTGGTATGCTGCAAACTCAGAAAATTTTAGAGGAAATAACATGGTGTAATTTGTTATGAACTATGAGGACCGGATGTGTTTAAGTTCTTTCAGTAGCTATTACTCTAGTCTCCATCTTGTTTTAGGTCTCAGGTTTCCTGACTAAAACATTAGTACTTTCCATCAAGTAAATTTCAAACTCATGTCATGTTAACAGATTTCTTTGCTATGCAGATAGGTCAGCACTCAATTTGGATAGGCATTCAGATCCTGATGGACTTCCTCTCGCCATAACTGTTGCTGATGCAGTTGGGCCCAATGGTGTCCCCCCTTGGAATTGGAGAGAGGCTGGTGGAAATGGTAAGGAACCATCTGCTGTGAACAAATAACTGCACGGCAGATTTCGAATTCGGTTTACTCTATGAGAATCACATCTGCCATCAAGAAATAGCTTATTAATTATTGGGTTTACTGTGGAATTGTGGGGCCATTTAATTGTGGAAAATGGTGGCACGCTGTTGGAGGTGAACACGACCATGTTACTTTTTCTTGATATGGCTTATCTGATGCATACAAGTAAAAGAAGATATGGGAAACAGCCAGAATATTTTCTATGTTTTATATGTATACAAGCTTGTTAAAATCATGCAAGTGTGGCACCCATTCACCAAATTTGTCATTACTTCCTGCTTATTTCTTCCCATCTTTGTTGGCAGCCGGGCAAAACAATGTTTCCTATAATGGAAGGGTGATTTTGGTCAAGTGGGGAGATTACACTAGAAAGATTGGCATTGATGCCAGTGCAGAAGCAATCAAGGAGGCTATAAAGTCAGCATTTGGACTGAGAACAAGAAGGGCATTTTGGCTGGAGGATGAAGATGAGGTGGTTCGTTGCCTCGACAGAGACATGCCTTTGGGAACCTACACTCTTCACCTCGACGAAGGTAAATGGTTATTCTTGGTATAAACATAGTATCTTATCATGGTGAAAAGACATGCTATGCACATTCTATTTTGGCTTATTTTCGTTCAAAGATACGTGTGACCTTACGTCAATCCGGCCACCCCACCGTATTCCCGGATTCATCTTCTATGTTCATGAATGGATATTGGAGATTGCATCACTTCACTTCTCAGAAGCATGTATATAGTCCCTCTGTAATGCTTTGAGCTTGTTGAGGTGGGCAGGGCTGACAATAAAGATCTGTGTGTACGACGAGTCCGGGCAGCTGCAAGTGCATGCGGAGGATAAAACGCTGTACACAGAAGAAGATTTCCATGAGTTCCTGACCCGCCGCGGCTGGACCGCCCTGAGAGAGATTGGTGGTTTCAGAGCTGTCGAGAGTCTGGATGAGCTCCGACCTGGTGCTATGTATCAAGGTGTTGTGAGGCTGGGCGAATGAGACACTTAAGTGCTAGCAGGCAGCAAGAACCGAGCATGTTTTGGAGTAGTAACAGAGAAAGACCGGAGTAGCCTTGGCGGGTTGAATTGTCGTTCGTCTGATGTTGTGGTATATATCTTCTTCTTCTTTTTTTTTCAAGAACAACTGTCATAATCTTGTGGCATCCGTTTTGAAGATC
The DNA here is from genome assembly GCA_014218235.1 of Colocasia esculenta. NCBI lineage: Eukaryota > Viridiplantae > Streptophyta > Magnoliopsida > Alismatales > Araceae > Colocasia > Colocasia esculenta. Next base: position 7,509 of record JACBKR010003038.1, read on the forward strand.
CCCCATGTTATGTTTAATCGTATCATGGTTATAGTAAACCATTGCAACATCAGATGAGATAGCCTCTCCCTATGGTCATAGTTAGATCCATAGACGCATCCCAGCATTTTCTGTTGTCTTGAACGTGCTATTTAGTTATGTTGGTTCCTTAAATGCTTGTCGTAAATATGTGTTTGCGATATTTGGACTACTTGTTAATTGTGGACTTGTGGAGGTTATGTTTCCATCCCTATATGTATGATTCCTTTTGTTTCGAGAAGTTATGTTTAGAATTGTGAAAACCCATGTGGAGTAGTGTGTGGTGGTGATAAAATTTGGCACGCACGTTAGGGAAACAAAGAAACCAAAATATATGAACAAGCACACATGGATGGAGGGACGTCTAACCAGGGCGCCTGCGGATTTTGACGGGCATTTGGTACTTGGGCAGACCTTTCTTTCTTGTCGGAGACGTAAAATTCTTACTTTTCATCCGGTTTAATTTTCAGTCTTTACTTTTCATACGTCACCATTTACGACCCTCGACCCACGATTTTCGTCTCGTTGGCTTCCGTCTCTTTTTCTCATTCCCGTCTTACTCTTCCGTCCTTTCTAATGCCTTTTCCTCAAACAACGTTGACCGATGGGAAGTTGCTCTTACATAGCGTGCGGAGAAGTGTTATACCAACCATTGACATCACTTACACAGCTCCTTAGGAATGTCCGTGAACCGTTCTTCACAACTATAAAAGGAACTCAGGGTCTCATACTTATCCTTCACAAATTTCTAACGCTCTTATTCTTCCTATCTTTCTTGCTCGTGTTCTTCCTCTTTATTTGCAGATGTTTTCATCTAACCGTGCTCTCCAGAGGGATGGTAAGGAACCTGCGTCACCGGTGCCACCGTCGCCCACGGCTCCCCCCGACTCCACAGGCTCCACCTTCGCCGCCGACCTACAGTCCCGACTACTAGAAGGGTTTTTACATCGGGTGGAAGATGACTTTACAGAAAGTTTCTCGACTGTACGACCACAAGGGCCTCATCAACATCCTCCCTAACATCGGCCCTAAGGCAGAACACATTTGTTCCTCACATTCCTCCCCTCCCTCCCCGGCCCGTTCCTCTTCCTCCCCTCCCTCCTCGGCCCGTTCCTCCTCCTCCCCTCCCTCCACGGTTCCACCACCGATACCCTCCCTCCACCACCGAGTGATCGGGTTACGGAGTTTAGATTGTAACAGTACTTGTTTATGCAATATACCTATTTTCCTTTTATGCATTCTTCTATGATGCAAGCGCAAACGTATACTATAACATGCTAGCATGTATTGTAAAAGGATTAGACGTTAGTATAACACCTTATTACGTGTACTGTAATAGTAACGGTAATACTATAGCCGTCAAACTGTAACCTGCTAGCATGTATACTATAATGCAAAAATGTAAATACTGTAACAGATTTCTCTGTAGCGGTCAAGCTGTAAGACTGTACTGTTCGAACTATAACCTATTAGCATGTATACTATAATGAACATAGTTAAATACTGTAACAGGTTTCAACTTATACTGTAATAATGTAGCTGTAGCTATAGCACGCAAATTGTAAGTTTTTAGTTCTCGAACTGTAACCTCCTATCATGTATACTATAAAAAAATAGGTAAAGACTATAACAGGATTCTACGCCTACTGTAATAAGGTAGGCGAAGCTATAGCGCTCAAGCTGTAAGTCTATACTGCTCCAACTGTAACCTCGTATCATGTATATTGTAACAACTATAAGTAAAGACTGTAAGTGCAGGGGATGTGCTCAAGTAAATGTACAAGTATCATTACACTGGCCAGGAATTAGTACGTGCAGCAGTTCTTCTCCTTCAGTTGTATACGCTATGAACGTTCTTGTGCATTGAAATACGCTTTGATACAGTGGAGGGCGAACTTTGCTCGCACCTTAGGCATGTCATCCTGACTGAAGAACAAATCTTGAATGTCCCTACGTGCTAGACATTCAATGTATTTGCAAGTGAAAATGCTGCAGTCGTCTCCCGATCCTTGTTGTGGGCATGGGTCGGGGTAGCGTAGCGGCCATTTTTCTGCATCTATGTGCTTGCTCTTCAGGTATCTTTTAACTTCCTCCACCTGCATGATGAAAGAATTAACAAAAGAGTTCCAACAACTTGATGTACATTTACTGTTACGTATGTAATATAAGTGCTCATGCTCTGTAACGAATATAAGCATTGTATGTAACACTTGTCACTTAGAATCTGCAGGGAAATGATCCTCAAAAAATCTTCAGCAGTGGTTAATCATCATCATCATCAGAGCCTTATCATCATCATCAGCAGCAGAGGTTAATAAAGCCATAAAAAAAGTCCAAATTATATTTTAAATTTTGGATCAAGTAGAAGGTAGGTGAAAATAAATTATAGTTCACCAGCATATTTCATGTCCTCATTCAAAATACCGAAGACTGGTGGGACAAGAATAGAAGCCACATGAAGCTCTTTCTTCTGGGCAAGGAAAAAATAGAACAAAGAGAACCCATCTCACCTTATTCCATAGAATATTAGAATATGTACATGAAAGAAGAGGAAATTGATCAAGCCAGTTAGGCAAGTCGTGTAAGTCCAGTTCCCAAAACAGTTATGGTCATGAATGATGAGAGCCATAACCTATGAAGGCACTGTCAAGTTCAAGTACTTCAGAAACAATAGGCCCAGAAATTCTTGGGTTTTATGAACTAGGAAGAGGAGACTGGATAATCTACAGGAAGACCTATGATTGAACACAAGCTATTTTTCCATCATTTCCCTACAGAAACATTTTGTGGGAATCCTCTCTGTTTGCGTAAGTTTCCTCCATTATTTGATGAATAGCAATACTGAAGTGGGTTGCCTCCATTAAGTCCCAATGTCTTATACCTGTGAGATGGCATGCAAGAAAGAAATGATCAAGTTTCCACTGTTGTATCCCAGCAAGAACTCTCCTGTTAAGTCCTGGTTGAATGTTTGACTCTTATCACTGTTTTTAGATAGCCGATTATATGCCACTTACCATTCTATTTAATTTTTTGCAGGACACTCATTTTTCCTCCCACTATGACTCAGCCACTCAACTCTACATACTCCTAATAGAGGATTTGTCACGCGTTATCCTTCATTTTTTAATAGTGCAAAAACCTCTTCAATCAAACCAGTTTGGCAGGAAAATAGCCTTTTAAATATCAATAGCATCTAGTTACACCTTGAATGTCCTCTTTCATCATTTAATCATCTCATCATCATCATCAGAGTCTTTTCCCATTATTTGGGGCCGGCTCATGAGTCTTTTCTGCCAAAGATTTTTCAATTTCTATATTCGTGTTTAAACCCATAAGCCATTTCATTCAATCATTTAATATTTGATTATTAATTTTGTATTGTTAGCTGGAAAATACATAGTCATGTATTACTAGGTGTTTGCTGAAAAAGTACCTAAAGATGCCCTGTTTGCAGCCTAGACCCTCTAGTACCTCTGCACTATAAAGATACCAATTGTCACTCATAGACTGGCGACTACAATAAAAATTCCCATCAACTAGAAACCACCATAACATTGAAGTGAGAATTATCCATCGATCTGTTGCTGAGAAAATCAGCAAGGATCGTCGGCCGGAGCCAAGCAGGGTGGGCCCCGAGGGATTGGTCGCGCCGCGCAGTCGTCAGAGGAGTGAGTTCAACCTGCAAAGAACCACCGAGACTCCTCGGTGGTCGGACACTCCGACGATCAAGTTAGAAAGTCGTTAAGAGAGAGAGAGAGAGAGTTTTTGTGCTACGAATAGCGTACCTTTTCCTTGTGGGTCTCTATCCTTTTTATAAGGGCCTGGTCCTTTGGACAGACAAGGAAGGTGGCGGACGAGCCTCCGTGAGGCAGGGGCGCTAATCAGGAACCCTCGCCAGCTGGACAGGGAGAGTCCTGCCTTGACAGCCGCTTGCCTAAAGCGGGTATGGGCCAGCTGGGGGTCGTGATTTACGGGGCTCGTCTGTACCTAGGGTAAGCGTGACCTGGCGCCGGCTGGGGACGCCCGGACTTAGTGCTTATTTGAATTAGTTCTTCGCAGTGATGGACTAACCTGTGCCGACGACTTCCGACAACTTAATTGTCGGATCGTCGGTATGGCCGATCCTTGATCTCGTCGACCCAATTTGTCGGCTGACGACGACCGTATCACTAGTCCCCGGGTTCTTTTCGAGGCGAGTCCTCGGCTCGAAGAGAAGCCATTTATTATTCTCAGGAATTCGTACGGGCGTGGCGCCGCCTCGCATTCCGCGCGCTGAATTTGGGGGCGTTCTGCCACTGTTATGATGAAGGTCGTGGTCTTGTCATAATGGCGGTACTTCTGATGACGGCTTGTCAGGTACTCCCCTGAGCTCTGCGCCATGATGACGCCGCCCGGTTTCGGGGCGCACGCCACGGATCCGGGTGAACGTCTCCAGGCCGTCGGGCTTCCGACACGTGGCGGAATCCTGGTGCGCAGGATTTCTGGGCCGTCCGATTGCATTGGCATCGCGGTGCTATAAATAGCTGAGGTTCGATACGAAACAGACGTTCCTTTGCCTCGCGCGCGCGCCTTTCGACCCCTGCCGCCCCGACGTCTGCCGACGATCCGACGATCGTGTCCTCGTACGAAGTCGATCGACGGTCTTTGCTTGCTTCCTTTCGAGGTAAACGATGAGCCTTTCCTCTTCCTCCACCTCTCCTGAGGCTTCCTCCTCCTCCTCGTCCGCAAACTAGGGACCCCCATGTTCCCGTCGACGCTCCCGACCATGTTTCTGAAAGCCTTGGGGAGGGGTCGGTGTCTATAGAAACCCAGATCTGGGGGCCCGTGGACGATTCCTTCGTTCTTGAATTAGTCCACGGGACCTATGTTCCCAAGGAACCCTCGGCCCATACCTCCGGTGCACGCCGTCGAGCCGACAACGTGGCCGAAGCCCGTTGTGAGACCTCCCCTGGGACCTTCAAGTGGCTACGGAAGCACCCTAGATTCGTTCTCCCTGCCGACGCCTTTGTGTGCGCCAACAGGGATTTTAGGGCTCACTATGTTTTGGACGGGGGTTCTCGGTTTACACTGAGGCGGTCCGGGCTGGCCTCTGTTTCCCCTTCCACCCCTTCGTCATCTTTCTTCTCTTGGAGCTCGGGGTGGCTCCTTCCCAGTTGGCTCCGAACGCCTGGCGAGTAATCGTCGGCTTTCTCTCCTTGTGCTATTCGGCGGGGTCCCTCCGACCTCGCGCCTTTTCCTGTACCTGTTCTCTATCAAGCCGTTCGGAGACTGGTTCTACTTCGCGGCGAGGAATGGTCGGCATATTCTCGGGAGACTCCCTTCCTCGCTTCACGGCTGGAAGAGGAACTTTGTTTTTGTTTATAGTTCCTCGGGTTGGCCGTTCCCAACCAAGTGGTCGGCCGTTGACGTCCGGAGCAAAGCTTTTGGATCGCCGAGGCTGACTTCGTCCGAGCTATACGACCTTAAGTGTTTGAAGGAGGTGGAGCCCCCCAACCTGATCGATATCTCGGACGAGTTATTCCAGCTGATCGAAGAGGGCACACAAGGTTGCCAGCCTCGTCGTCGTATTTTTTACTCCATCCTCGGCTTCCTTAGCTAACGGTCGGGCGTTTGCAGCGCTATGCCGACAAGGTTGCTCTCTGCCCCTCCTCGCGAAAGGGCCGTCGCTCGCGGATCAGGCCAAGAGCCGAGCCCAATCAAGGGGAAGAAGATGGCTTCCCGCGCCGAGAAGCGACACCGCGATGCCGAGGCCGTGCCACCAACGGCGCCGACGCCTGGTCAGAGCTCGGGAGCCGTCCCGTCGACCGAAGAAAGACCGAAGAAGCGCCCAGCTCCAGCGTCGTCGGGTACGGCACCCGACGCTTCAGTTCCGCCTCAGGCTCGTTATTCCTTGGACCCCGTCGAGTGGGGCCGACAAGCCTTGCCACCCGAGGTTAAGGCTGAGACGCTTGGCCGCCCCGCACGTCGGCTCGTACATGAATTTTATCATGGTATGCTGAGCCAGCTGGCCGCCTTCGACGCCTTCGTGCACCGAGCTGAGGTGAAGAGGCTGGCCTGCGACAAGCGTATCGCCGAGGCCGAGGAGCTTGTGGCCGCCGAGAAGGCCCGTAGTCTCCGCCTGGAGGAGGAGGCAAAGAAGAGGGAGGGCGCCCTCCAGGCGGCCCTTGAAGCTGTGAAGAAGGCGCAATACGACGAGATTGCGGCCCACGAGGAGACGAAGAACAACTTTTCACGTCTCGTTGCTGAGGAGAGGGAGAAGGCGATTGAGGAGTACCGCAAATCCGACGAGCTTCAGGATGAGATCGCCGACCTCTTCCAGGGTGGATACGACGACTGCCTTGCCAAGGTTAAGGGGTTGTATCCCGACCTCGATTTGTCGGGAGCTACTCTTGCTGAAGACGACGACGGCGACAACCAGGTCACCGAGGGGGAGGCAAGGAGTTCGCCGCTGTCGTGGACGAGGCCATGGAGTCGGCTATTGATCGTTCCCTCGACCAGGCAGCTGAGGCTGTTTTGAATGAGGAATAGTCGCCTTCCTTTATGTACTCTGTAATCCTCGTCACTGAGAATACACGGTTTTAGTTTCTAGCCGACGACTGTCTATTCCATTGCGTTTGTATAAATGAACTTGTCGACATGTGTGCTCAGAATTGCCTCGTCGGTGAGGGGGCCTAATCGACCACGTTAGCGAGTGCCTAAGCGACCTCGCATTGTAAGAGTGCCGAGGCGACCTCGTACTTGAGTGCCGAAGAGGCCTCCGGCTCACGTTTATAGAGTGCCAAGAAAGACCTCGGGCTTACGTTTAGAGAGTGCCGAAGGGACCTCGGGCTTGCGTTTAGAGTGTGCCGAAGGGACCTCGGGCTTGCGTCAGAGTGTGCCGAAGACCTCGGGCTTACGTTGAGTGTGCCGAAAGGCCTCGGCTTGCGTTTAGAGTGTGCCGAAGGGACCTCGGTTCGTTGAGTGTGCCGAAGAGACCTCGGGCTTACGTTGAGTGTGCCGAAGAGACCTCGGGCTTACGTTTAGAGTGTGCCGAAGGGACCTCGGGCTTACGTTGAGTGTGCCGAAGAGACCTCGGGCTTACGTTTAGAGTGTGCCGAAGGACCTCGGCTTACGTTGTGTGGAAACGACCTCGTCGTTGTCGAAGCGACCTCGCTTAGAGTGCCGAAGCGACCTCATTATGGGAAATATTGTCGTAAATGTTCGGCATTCCATGTCCTCGGCAAGGTCGTCCCGTCGAGGTCTGATAGGCGATACGCACCTTGTCCGAGATCATCGATGACTTTGTAAGGTCCTTCCCAATTCGGCGATAACTTTCCGACAGCTGACTTTGGTTCGGAGACGGCGAGTTTTCTCAGGACGAGGCTTCCCACGCCGAAGCGTCGTGGCTTGACTTTTTGGTCGAAGCTTTTCTTGATTCTTCTTTGATAAACCTCCATCCTCGTAGAGGCCCTCCCCCGCCTCTCTATGAGGTCGAGCTCGGCGCGTAGGGATCGGTTGTTACTTTCTTCGTCGAATCCGAGAACTCTCAATGAAGGGACGAGCATTTCTACAGGCGATACGGCCTCCATCCCGAAGGCCAACGCGAAAGGCGACTCACGAGTTGCCTCCCTTGGGGTCGTCCGGTATGCCCAAAGCACGTGTAGAAGCTGGTCGGCCCAAGCTCCCTTGTGGCTTGTTATTCTCTTCTTCAGCCCGTCCAAGATCGTCCGGTTGGTGACCTCGGCCATCCCATTGGATTGGGGGTGAGCCACTGAGGAGAACCTATGCTCGATCCCGAGTGCGTCGCAATTCCTACGGAATTTGATGTTGTCGAATTGTTTCCCGTTGTCGGTGATGATCGTTCGGGTAGGCCGAACCTGCAGATGATGTTCTTCCATACGAAGCTCCAACGTTGGTGTCAGTGATTTTGGCCAGGGGCTCGGCTTCGACCCATTAGTGAAATAGTCCACTCCGACGATAATGAACCTTCTTTGGCCAGTGGCTGGGGGGAATGGCCCAGGATGTCCATTCCCCATTGCGCGAATGGCCACGGGGAGTTTATGCTGGCGAGCTCTGACGGGGGTCGTCGGTCGATTCTGCCGAATAGTTGGCATTGTCGGCAACTTCTGACATACTTTTCGGCGTCTTTAAGCATCGTCGGCCACCAATACCCTTGTCGTGTTATTCTCCTCACCAAGGATCTGGGGCCTGCATGGGAACCGCACGTACCTTCGTGTATTTCGTCGACGATTTTTTCGGCTTCAGTGGGATCTACACACAGGAGGTATGGATAGCTAAATCCCTTTCGATATAAATTGTTGCCGAGGATGAAGAACCTGGCCGATCGTCTCCTTGTCTTCTCGACCTCGTCTTTGTCCTCTGGCACCACGTTGTCCCTGAGGAAATTAATTAATGGGGTCATCCACGTCGTCCCTACGTCGACGATCATCATATCTCTGGCCGCTATGGTTGAAATCGTCAGCTCTTCTATCAGCAGTGATGGGGGCGCCTCTAGTGCCGATGAAGCTATCTTCGATAACTCGTCGGCTTGTTCATTCTCGGACCTCGGTATCTTTATGAGCTCCGCTGAGTCGAATTCTGCCATCATCCTTAGCACCTCGGCTTTGTACAAGGCGAGCTTCGCCTCCTTCGCTTCGAACGTGTGGGACACTTGGCCGACGACCAGTTGGGAGTCGCTGTGAATGCGTATCCTCTTTGCTCCAAGGGTTTTTGCCATTTTCAGCCCCGACACCACCGCTTCATACTCTGCCACATTGTTAGATGCTTCGAAACCGAAACGAACTGCGTACCTTAAGTCGAGGCCCTCGGGAGAGCGCATTACAACGCCTGCGCCGCCTCCATTGGAATTTGAGGCACCGTCGACGAAAATTTTCCAACTCTCGTTGGGTTCTTCGTCCATCGCTGCCCGGGCGGTGCCTTCGGAAATAAAATCCGCGAGGGCCTGGGCTTTGATGGCGACCCGGGCCTGAACTCGATATCGAATTCGCCGAGCTCGACGGCCCACTTCGCCAACCTCCCCGAGGACTCGGGTCGCTCGAAAATTGGTCGGAGCGGAGCGTCGGTTAGGACAACGATCTTGTGTGCTTGAAAGTACGGGCGTAGTCGTCGGGCTGCCATGATGAGAGCGTAACCGAGCTTCTCCAGGTTGGTGTAGCGCTGTTCGGCTCCTCGTAGCGCCTTACTCGTATAGTACACCGGGAGGTGGACTCGATCTTCTTCTCGGACGAGCACCGAGCTGATGGAATAGTCAGTCGCAGATAGGTACAACAGCAGTTCTTCGTTGTCGCATGGCTTGCTTAACGTCGGGACGTTCGCTAGGTGTTCCTTCAGTTCGTCGAAGGCCCCTTGGCATTCCTCGGTCCATTCGAAGCGACCCTTCCGCAGTATCTCGAAGAAAGGCCGCAACGTTCCGCCGACCTGGACATGAACCTACTAAGAGCAGTTATCCTGCCATTAAGTCTTTGTACCTCTTTGATTGTCCTCGGAGCCGTCATGTCGAGGATGGCTTGGACTTTGTCGGGGTTGACGTCAATGCCTCGTTGTGAGACGAGATACCCTAGGAATTTCCCCGCTCGGACGCCGAAGACACACTTCTCGGGTTCAGCTTCATCCCGTAGAGCTTCAATACTTCGAAAGCTTCGGCTAGGTCTTTGACGTGGTCCTCGGCTTGTCGGCTTTTTACCAGCATGTCATCGATGTATATCTCCATGGTCTTGCCAATCTGCTTCTCGAACATCTTGTTGACCAATCTTTGGTATGTTGCTCCTGCATTCTTCAATCCGAACGGCATACGGGTAAAGCAATACAAACCTCTCTCCGTGGTGAAAGATGTCTTTTCTTTCGTCTTCTGGGGCCATTCTTATTTGGTGATAGCCTGAATATGCGTCGAGGAAGCTTAAGAGCTCGTGCCCGGCAGTTGAGTCGACCAGCTGGTCGATCCGCGGCAGGGGGAAGCTGTCTTTTGGGCAGGCTTTGTTTAGGTTGGTGAAGTCCACACACATTCGCCATTTGCCATTTGCCTTTCGTACTAGGACGACGTTGGCGACCCAGGTTGGATAGAATGAATTCCTAACGGTTCCTGCATGCAAATATTTTGTCAACTGGTTTTCAACCACTTCCTGTCGTTCGGCTGACAGGGGCCTCTTCTTTTGCCGGATAGGTCGGGCCTTGGGGTCCACGTTCAAGTGGTGCTGGATAATGCTCGGGTCTATTCCTGGAAGATCGTCGTCAGACCAAGCGAAAACGTTGCCACTCTGACCGAGGAATGTGGTGAGGTCAGCCTCCAACTCTTTGAGTTCGGTCCCGATGATTAGAAGTCCGCTTTCGATTTTTATTTGCTTAGTTAGTTCTACTGGCTCGTGTTTTGGGGCGTCATTCACAGCAGGTACGTACTCAGGAATAGTTGGTTCTTTAGCTTTAATAGAGTTAACATAACATAGGCGCGCCTCGGCCTGACTCCCGACAACTTCGCCTACCCCGCTTGGAGTTGGAAATTTCAGCTTCTGGTGGTATGTGACGGGACCCCTCCGAGCTTCCCGAGCAGACCGCGCCCAAAGATCGCGTTGTAGGCCGACTTTACTTTCACAATCAAGAAGTCGACCTCAACCGTTACTTGCCGAGGACTGGCTCCCAGTGTTACTTTGAGCCGGATGGACCCCTCGGCGGTGACTGGAGTTCCGCTGAACCCAAACAGAGTGTGGCGACCGGTTTGAGCTCCGTGCTCAGGTTCGTCATCTTCAGGAAGCAGTCGTAGAAGAGGACATCGGGCGCTGCTCCGTTGTCGATGAGGATGCGATGCACGGTGTATCCGTCGATGTCGGCATGAATGACTAGCGCGTCGTCGTGAGGAAAGTTTAGCCCAATTGCGTCGTCGGCAGAAAAGGTGATCGGCTCCAGATTGGGCTGGTGAATCCCGAGGACGACGGCTGAAGCGTACGCCTTCCTCTTCCTGCTGCTGTCGCCACCACCCGCAGATCCGCCGGCGAGGACCAGGACGGCGCCTTTCCCCTCGCGCTCGCGATCCTCGTCTTGATCGCGGTCTTTCGGTTTGCCGTCGACGACGTCTTTACCGATTATCCCTCGGCGCAACATCTCCGATATCTCCATCTTCAGGCTCCTGCACTGGTCTGTTAGGTGACCGAAACCTTTATGGTACTCACAGTATAGCTCGGCCCCTCGTCCCGATGGAGGCCTTGTGATGGGTTCCGGTCGCCTGAACTCTGGTAGCTTTTGATGACGGGGAGGATTTCTGAAGGTGGCCTCCCGAACCGGGGGAGATCCCTTACGCGACGATACTCGTCGGGTCGTCGGTCAGCCATTCGTCGGTTCTCTGAGTCTCGGCGCCTGTCTCCGCGCGCTTCCTCCCTCCTTGGCCTCTTTTCGCTAGCCTCCGAGCTCGTGCTTCCCCTCTCCAGCGGCCGCTTCAGTCGCCCAGCGGCTCCCAGGGTTGATTCCAGGCGGACGTATTTCTGCATCCGAGAGAGGAGGTCGGAGAGGCTTACCGGTGGTTTCTTGGCGATCGACGCCACAAATGCTCCGTCCGTGCACACCCTGGTCAGAATGTTGACCGCCGTTCTCAAGTCTAGGTCCACCACTTTCATCACCTCGATCTGAAAGCGTTTCGCATAGTCTCGAAACATCTCGTTTTCTTTTTGAGATACCAGCCACAGGTCGTCGGTGCACAATGAGTGCTGCACCGTGTTGTAGAAGTGGTCGAGGAACCTTTGGGCCAGGTCCGAGAAGCAGGAGACCGATCGCGCCGGCAACGCCTTGAACCATTGTAGTGCTGCATCATCAAGAGTGGACATGAAGGCCCTGCATTTCAGAGCGTCAGTCACATTCATCATTTCCACCTGGCCCTGAAAATGATCGAGGTGGTGGACTGGGTTGGTTGTTCCGTTGTAGCGTCGGAACTTTGGCAACTGGAACTTCGGTGGGACCGAAGCCGATGTGATTTCTTCTGTGAAAGGCGAGGAGGAGAGAAGCGTCGCCACGGATGGGGCGCGAGTGCCGAGCTGTAGGGCTTCTATTTTCCGATTCATCTCCCGCAGATCGCTCTTCCACCGAGGATCGAGCGGGGACTCGCCGATGGTGATAGCGGTGGACTCCGCCGTAAAGTGGTCGGCTAGGTCGGCCCTAGCCATATTTCCGGCTGCGGCTACCGGCGTCACGGGAGGAGCGTTGTCGGCGTGGTTAATTGCCGGCGCGGGAGTCCCAACTATCGTCGGTTGCGCTTCGGCGTGACTTGCCGATACCGCCGGAGGCGCTTGTTGCTGGTGGAGAGCTTCCGTATCACCCTGATTACCTTGGGTTTGTTCTACTTGGCGAGTCGAGCCCTCGCCTCGAGGAGGGTGAGCTTGTTGATTCTGCTCCATCCTCATAAGGATCTGCTGAAGGTGCATCAGTGTCTGCTCGACCCGATCGAGCCGCGACGAGGTCGTCGAATCCTGCTCCCCCGCGCCCGAGGCTCCTCCAGCTGCTGCCCCTTCAACAATGCTAGTAAGGGCGACTTCTTCCTCCGACGGGCGAACTGCGACCTTTCCCTTGGGTGCCATGAGGAACAGCTTTTTGTATCTTCCCACAGACGGCGCCAAATGTTGCTGAGAAAATCAGCAAGGATCGTCGGCCGGAGCCAAGCAGGGTGGGCCCCGAGGGATTGGTCGCGCCGCGCAGTCGTCAGAGGAGTGAGTTCAACCTGCAAAGAACCACCGAGACTCCTCGGTGGTCGGACACTCCGACGATCAGTAGAAAGTCAAGTTAGAGAGAGAAGAGAGAGAGAGAGAGAGAGTTTTTGTGCTACGAATAGCCTACCTTTTCCTTGTGGGTCTCTATCCTTTTTATAAGGGCCTGGTCCTTTGGACAGACAAGGAAGGTGGCGGACGAGCCTCCGTGAGGCAGGGGCGCTAATCAGGGAACCCTCGCCAGCTGGACAGGGAGAGTCCTGCCTTGACAGCCGCTTGCCTAAAGCGGGTATGGGCCAGCTGGGGGTCGTGATTTACGGGGCTCGTCTGTACCTAGGGTAAGCGTGACCTGGCGCCGGCTGGGGACGCCCGGACTTAGTGCTTATTTGAATTAGTTCTTCGCAGTGATGGACTAACCTGTGCCGACGACTTCCGACAACTTAATTGTCGGATCGTCGGTATGGCCGATCCTTGATCTCGTCGACCCAATTTGTCGGCTGACGACGACCGTATCACGATCCAATCCGAAGTTGTATATTTGGCGCTCTCCATGACTAAAAATTCATATCGTCGGGGATCAACTCAAAAACAACAAAGACATAATTATGGCATAAAGTAAAGAGGATTCTTCACTGTCACATTATCGATGGATTGTCGAATAATACTTACGTTCCAAATGGAATTGATGTTGAACTCAGGCGAGCAAAACCATCATAGACCTTGCCCCACGTGATTTTAGACGAAAAATATTGACAGGACCTGCCTCTGGCAAAGAAACCCATCTGCAAATTGGCCATAATATAGAATAAATACATGCAAAACATAAATTCAACGTTTGAATATGAACTCTTTCTGGTGGACTAGGAAAAATAAAGACTCGTAGATCCTGCTACCTTGTTCACAAATGTGACGACCGCTTCAATGATCTCGCCTCGAAATGGACGAAGACCACGCACTGGTTACTGACGGGGAAGTCACAAACCCCGTCCACCTCTCTGATTAGCCCCTCGCGATTTATCCACCTTCGTACTGCCACAGACCCCATGCTTCCCTGCTCTTCCCGACCCCAGCCGTCATCCCAAACCGATCATTTGGACCAGCACGAGAGAGATGATACGATGCCGGGAAATAAACAGTAGGCATAACCACGAACAGCTTACCTGCAGTGCCCTCCACGTCCTTGACGAGCTGGACTTGAGCTTCTCTTGGAGGTGGGGCCGAGTAGCGCGGGAGGAGCTGCATGTGCGCTCCAGAACCATGTGGAAGAACATCCTCTCTCTCTAGCTCTCCACCACCCCCACCTCCCGGGCAAAGATTAGGGGTTTCCTGGCCTGTGTGTCCTCTCGCTGACGAGATCTTCCGTAGCGGGCCGCAGATTTAAGCGTTCCGCCTCGGTCGTGTCGGTGCAATCCGAGTGGGCGGCGGCGGCGGCGGTACTAGCGGCTCGAGTTCTTGCTTGCCGCTATTGCAAAAACAAATCTTAGAAAAACATTGTAGAAAACAACTTACATTCCTTCCAAATAAAATGCATAACACATCTTCTTGGCATAAATCCTTGACCATCGTGAAATGATCTCTACCCTCTCTTTGTTACCTACCAGTCTTCGTCACGGCTGTCCGGGGGGGATGGTGAGGAGGAAGAAGGCCTACAGGCTTGGATGGGATCTCCCAGGAATTGCTCCCCACGCCAGGTTATATAAGGCCGGGGTGTCACCTGTCGTCTGATACTACAGAGCAACCCGGTCGCCTTCGGATCTGTCCTCGTGGTGGCTGACGTGTTTCCGGATCTCTGGTGGGGGGATGGGAAGGGTAGGCTTTTAATGGGTTTTAAGCCGATGGTAGACCTGCTTGTTCCGGCCGGTAGCTAGCCCTTGCATGCCGTCGTTCGTTCCTTCTTGTAATATACGAACATCTGTTTGTGCGTCCTTAATTAATATTACACAGCCTGTTTCAACTTTATCTAGTGTTGGTCCTGAAGATATTCCACCCCTTTTTGGCACAAGGATGAGCATGGTGAAGAAAAAGCAATTTAGTCTCGCCGCCGCTCCTCCTCTGTAAATTGCTGGAGATGCGCCGCCCTTCGCCGCCGCTGCCGTTCCTCCTCTGCTACACGCTGGAAATGACAAACCGCTCGCCGCCGCTCGTCCTCGCTGGAGATGGCCGCGCTCGTGCTCGTTGGAGATGCGCCGCCTCTCGCCGCCGCTGCTGCTCCTCCTCTGCTACATCTGGAAATGCGACGCCAACAGATGGGGTTTCCTCTTGCCGTCTGCAGAGAACCCCAGCGGCGGTGGAGGACGGTTCCTCTTGCCGTCTGCAGCAGAGAATCTCGGCAAATGGGGTTTCCCGTGAGCAGATTTGTGTGGGTTAGGGTGGGGGTAGTTTTGACATTAAAGAAAAACTAACCTAACTTATTAACTGAAAGGATCTATAATTAATAAAGTAACAGTCAATGGATCTAAAGTTAATAAATTGAGTTAATAGACTTAAAATTAATTAGAATTTTAATTTTAGATCAAAAATTAATTTTCCCTATAATAATATAGATTTAAATTCGATATTTGATTACGTAATTTTAATAGCACATCATGTCCTTTGGTGTCATCAATGGAACAGATCTCTGTTAGCTTGCTAAAAAGCATGTTTTCGTCCCAAATAGGAGAACATCCGTCGTTTTATGACTTGTCTGGACCAATTCGTAAAATAGCATAGCAAAGTAACATGTACAAATTATATTGGGAACAATTTACTATTTCTTTCTTTCGCCATAAGAAGATGGGTCTCACAATATTAATGAGATGAGAAAGACTTACTGTACTTTCATATTGTTGGATGTCATTAGACAACAAGTCCATGTGACATCAAATAATTGAGTTGTCACTTTATCACTCTCCATGTGAAAGATGTCACATAAATTATTGTCTAATTATATTACACTTAAAATATAATATAATAATATATTAAACTTTTCGCTAATCAGATATATCTGAAATAAGCATAAGCATTCATTTACGGATGAAAAAGTAACTTATACAAATTATTTTGAGAAATGTCCTTGTTACCCATCCCCTATCCGTCCCAAACTAAAGGGGCCCCAACACTTACTAATGGTAGAACCCATCTCTTTATATTTGAAACAGAGTGGGGAACAAAGGACCGAGAACAAGACTTTTCAATTATCTTTATCCCTCTCCTTTCGCTTAGGACGCCATTAGATAAGAATACCGAGAATTTTGATCGACGTGTCTCCTTTGACCGACGGGGCGGTGCCGAGCAGCAATTTCCACATCGATTGGGAATTAAACGTAGGCGAGCTGGCTGCTCAAGTTGTAGAGACGTAAACAATTTGATCGCATAAAAGGACGTCGCAAGGCAATACTACAGACAACACCTAGTTTCGTCATTTCTCTACAGGGCGATTATCTAGATTATGCTCATGGCGGGCAAAAGTGTGATCGAAGCATTTATTCCCCCCCAGACCCGCATCAGAATTGTGACGGCCCTCATTATACCGGTACGGTTATACCAACCCACGTCGGTATAGCAAGAGTCCTCACAGTGGGACATTTACCCAAACGATACTAACAGCTGAGATACACGCAAATATACAACAGAGTATCGGAAGTAAAGATAACTGTCTGCATTTATTCATCATCCAGATTAAACATACATGGAATTCGCAATTAACATAAGAGCTAAAAGTTCTCGTAATCTAAATTGCTGAAATTTAAATACATAATGTCCACACTTATACATCTTTTCATGATAACGCTAGTACAAGGTTCAATTACATACTATGAAATACACAAGTCACAAACTCCAAAGACTAATCTTCGCGCTCGGAGTCCGTCTCCCTGTCTCCTCAATGGTGCCACGTCACCAACTACACATGTACGCCGAAGCAAGGAGTGAGTCTAAAGACTCAGCAAGCAACACTACCATAGCATACACGTATAAGTCATAGCGGTTTCTTCATGCACTTTCACAATTTTCAACACATGGCATGCTAGTCATTCAGGAGTTTCCAACCTATCATGAAAGTTTTACAATTTTATACATGGATTATGCTTTCAGATTTCTAAGAATAAAACTTTACCTATCACATGCTCTCTATTCAATTTACTCATGCAATGTTATCTTTAAATGACCCAGACATGAGAACTACCAACATGAACATTGTGCATATATGAAAAGAAACACAACTAGCACGCATTTTACGTGTTCTTAAGCATATACTTAGACATTTTCACATACTTTAAGTTGCTAGTTTCACATGGTTTAATGGCTGTAAATCTACACATGAGAACTACCAACATGCTCAAAACATATCATGTAAACAACCAATCATGTTATTTTGTACCCGTGCTCATCAATTATCCCTAACATGGATTCTAGACATTTTTGCACGTATAAACCTGATGATATCAACATAAGATTTCTGATTTCACATGGTTTCAGATTTGTCTCACATGGGGTTTCAATATCATATCTTCACATTTAGAATTTCACATTTTCTTTACACAAGTTTTCTCTTTCACATGATTACACTTTACACATACACATTCACATAGCTCACTTACACCTTTACACATGAACACATACACATTACACATTTCACATTACACATTTTAGGTGCCGTGACACATAGTCCAAACCACCAAAGAATGACATATACACATCACATTACACATAGACGCCATCTAGGCATTTCAATGGCGACTCTTTGACTGCGCAGACCGGGAGAACAAGTCTCCACCCTAACCAGTGGTACTTGTCCACCTCCAGGATTTCCCCCTAATGCCCTTAGGGTCACTACACATTGAAATTTCTTAGGGGGACTTTTCCCTGATACAGTTCCACTGCCCTCTACGGAAGCAGTGTCACATTGGCACAGTTACACATTTACACGTTTTATCGGTTTGCACATGGTTTTACACATAGCACTTTTCATCTCATTCGCTTCCTCACTCATATGCGTTTCTCTGTTTTTCCTGACATGGCACTACAGATTTAGGAGTTTAACACCAGTAAACTTCGCCAATCAAGTTGGGTTTAAGCATATCTAATCACATTACGATATCATACATAATTTACTATATTCACATGGAAAATACATAACTTCTCACATACTGGTCCAAATGACCTGAATTTTAACCACATGCTATTTTCAGGTTCTAGATCATACATTCAATTTTTCAGATTTTTCTGAGCTAAATAGAATTTACAGAAAATCAAATACTTATTTCGCATGCCATCCACAATTTAAGTTAACATGGAGTTTAACACATCATGCAATTTGTGCCACTTACTGTTTGAACAGAGATTACTATTATGTGCATGATTTAAGAATACAGAACTATCCTAAATCATACAATCACAGATCGATCACCACAAATCATTCTTGCATGTCTTTTTATTTACCTAACCGAATTCATTTGCAATTTATACAAGCATGGACAATTTACCAAAACTTGACATACATCTACTGATCTACTAATCTTCATGTTCTGACAAAACTAAGGCATTCAGACTAATCCTACTCATGAAACATGGATTGGCAAGATTATCAACAAGCCATACTTACAAGTTCAAGGATAAAATTTCCTACATTCACCATCACACATCACATTCATCCACACACCACAATTGACAAAACCTAGTGTAGGGTTACCATATATCCTCATAACGGAAACCATACAGAATTAATGTATAGGAAGGGAGAACAGGTCACTGTTCTGTCCAGAGGAACTGGCGGCGGTCTCTGGCCGCTGACTCCGGTCAGCGCATGGTCGATGGACGCCAAGCATAAACTCAGCATCATTGACCCTGCCGTCAATGCAGGTCTGTGCAGAAACACAGACCCGAGCTCTCAAGTTTGGGTGAATGTGAGGGTCTAGGACTCGAGGGAAAATTCATAAAAATAGTAGAAACGACCTAGACACATACGGGGACATTATGGTTAGGTCACTTGCCTTTTAGGTACACTCCAAAGGGATCAAAAGCTTGGTGAAGCTCTCCTTGGGCTGTCCCAAGAAGCCTCCAAAACGCCACTCCTCCGGGTTCCTGAGCAGTCTCCACAGCAAGTCGAGGTCGGGGAAGCCTTCCTCGATGATCCAGCAAGCTCCTTTTGCAGCAGAACCCCAGAACCAACTTTAGATCTTCGATTTTGGGTTTGCAAAAGGTGGGGTTTCCTCACAACCTCTAGGGTTTTCCTCTCTCCTCTCTTGTAAAAAGGCAAGGAGAGGGGTTGGGAAGCAATTTCGGGTTTAGATAAATGAGAGAGGCTTCTCCTGACCCGAATGCTGATGTGAAACCCCATTCGACCGTTTGAGACAACTCCCCAATGGTTGGGGTAGCTTGTTCCCGGATTTCGGGCTCTGCAATGCATGCAGGTCAGAGAGGTTGGGCGTCCACATCGTTGGACGCTGGGATTAGTGTGTGGCGTCCATGGTTGACGCTGACACACATCAACGGCTATGGGATTGACGCCAATCGGCCTTCGGCCAGAAGTCTAAAACATGCAGAACCCCATGCACATCATGGTATATATATGCATGTAATATATGTAGTTTTGTGCACACACTACCATCAAGCACATGTATTATTTATATCTAGTATACCATATGCACACGTAATTGTACTAACTAATCATACGTAAATATGTACATACTTACACAAGCACAAATATACACACACACAAACACAAATAATGCGACGGAAAATCGAGGCCTTACACTCTCTCCCCCTTAAAGAAACTTCGTCCTCGAAGTTAGAACGACACTACTCAACAAAATGGGATACTTCTTCTTCATCGCATCCTCAAGCTTCCAAGTAGCCTCCTCGCATGAGAAGTTCCGCCATAGGACTTCACCGATGTAATTCTCTTGTTCCGAGATGCTGAACCTTCCGGTCAAGGATGGCTACTGTTTTGCTCGACATACGAAAGATCTGGCTGGATCTCCACTGGCTCATGACTAATCACATGAGACGGATCTCGGACATACTTCCTGAGCATAGATACGTGGAATACAGGGTGAACGCTAGCCAAAGCTGGGGGTAATGCTAGCTCAATGCCACGCTGCCCAAACGTCTGAGGATCTCATATGGGCCAATGAATCTAGGGCTTAGCTTGCTATGCCTGCCAATCTGACAACACCACGAGTAGGCGATAACTTCAAGAAGACATGATCGCCAACCTCGAACTCCAATCCTTCCTTCTGTTGTCGGCATAACTCTTCTGCCTATCCTGTGCCGCAACAAGCCTTTTCCTGATAAGCTGAATCTTATCCGAAGTTTCCTGAACTAACTCCGGTCCGATCAACTGCCTATCACCAGTCTCCTCCCAACATAAAGGAGATCTGCAGGGCCTACCATACAGCGCCTCGAATGGAGCCATACCAATACTAGCATGAAGCTGTTGTTGTATGCGAACTCCACGAGAGGTAAATGACGCTCCCAATCATCCTTCCAATCCAGACACACGCTCTCAACATATCCTCGAGCGTCTGGATAGTCCTCTCGGACTGTCCATCGGTCTGGGGATGAAACGCCGAACTGAGCTTAAGCTCCGAACCTAACGCATCCTGAAGACCCTTCCACATCTCGAAGTAAATCTCGGATCTCGATCCGAATGATCGACTTCGGCACACCATGCAATCTAATGATACTGCTAACATACAATCTAGCTAAACTCTCTACTGACTGCTTCTTCTTCATAGGCAAGAAATGAGTAGTCTTCGAGAATCTATCTACAACTACCCAAATCGAGTCATTGCCCCTTCTAGATCGAGGCAAACCCGATACGAATCCATAGTGACAGCTTCCCACTTCCATACGGGATATCCATCCTCTGCATAAGGCCGATGGTCGCTGCCGCTCGGCTTTCACTTGCTGACATACTAGACTCTAGACACATAATCCGCAACGTCCTTCTTCATGCCGGACCACCAAAATGATCTCTTCAGGTCTTGATACATCTTAGTGTTACCCGGATGAATAGAGAATCGCGACCTATGAGCCTCCGCTAACACATGCTCACGGACATCTACCAAATCAGGGACACAAACATGGTGCTGAAATCTAATCACGCCGTCCTCATCACGAGCAATGCCCGCCTTACCCACTAACTCTAACAATCTAGGTCGGCCTTCTGCTGCTCAATCACCTCATCCAAGACTGAGGATCTAAGGGATAGCTGAGCTACAAAGCCTGACACAGCGATGGCTCTAACTCAGTCATAGAGTACGCTGCATCCTCCAACATCTTCTTCCAATCCTGCTGGAGCGAACCTCTTTCTGCTAAGAGCATCTGCTACGACGTTCGCCTTTCCAGGGTGATACTGAAGGTCGAAGTCATAGTCCTTCAAGAACTCGATCCATCTCCTCTGCCTCAGGTTTAATTCCCTTTTGGGAGAAAAGATACTTCAAGCTCTTGTGGTCGTAAACACCTCAAATCTGACACCATAAGGATAGTGCCTCCAGATCTTTAGTGCATGACCACAACTGCGAGCTCCAGGTCATGAGTCGGATAGTTCCTCTCATGCTCCTTCAACTGACGAGAAGCATAAGCCACTACCCTATCTTGCTGCATGAGCACACAGCCTAAACCAATCTGAGATGCATCCGTATAAATGGCAAACCTTCTGGACCACTAGGCAATACCAATACTGGAGCAGAAGTAAGCTTAGCCTTCATAGCTGAAAGCTACGCTCACATGCCTCAGACCATACGAACTTCTCACCTTTCCTGGTAGCTTTGTCAAAGGGGCGGCGATGGATGAGAAACCCTTAATGAATCGCCGATAATAACCAGCTAACCCAATGAAACTACGAATCTCGAAGGAGTCTGTGGAATCTCCCAATCCATAACTGCTTGGACCTTTGCTGGATCAACTGCTACACCAGCGCGGAGATAACATGCCGAGAAGTGAACCTCGCGCAACCAGAACTCGCACTTGCTAAACTTCGCATATAGCTTGTGCTCCCGGAGAACCTCTAAGACTACCTCAGATGCTGACGATGTGTGGCCTCATCGGAGAATAGACCAACACGTCATCAATAACACAACAACAAAGCTATCTAAATACGAACTAAACACCCGTTCATGAGATCCATGAACGCTGCAGGGGCGTTGGTCAATCCGAAAGGAAGGACCAAAACTCATAAGGTCCATAACGGATCTAAATGCCGTCTTGGACACATCCTCACTCCTAATCCTCACTGATGATAACCAAGCGCAGAATCAATCTTAGAAAAGACTGATGCCTCTCGCAACTGGTCAAAAATCATCATCGAGGTAAGGGATACCTGTTCTTCACAGTCACTTGGTTCAGCTTTCTTATATCAATGCACAGCCGAGTGACCCGTCTTTCTTCTTGACGAACAATACAGGTGCGCCCCAAGGGGAAACACTAGGACGAATGAATCCCTTATCAAGCAATTCTTGCAATGCTTCCTCAACTCTGCTAACTCTGCAGGTGCATCCTATAGGGGCCTTCGAGATAGGAGAGGTGCCTGGAAGCAACTCTATAGTAAACTCTATCTCCCTATCCGGTGGCAATCCAGACAAGTCATCGGGAAAGACATCTGGAATGTCCTGCACCACATCGATCTCTGCAAGAGTCAGTGACGAACCAGCATCGGGTACTAGCATAACGCTGGCAAGGAATGCGTCACAACCCCTGTTCACCATGCGCATCGCCTTCATGGCAGAGATAACTAACTTTCCCGCTAAGTTCTTCGGCAAGGGATGAGAGAACTCGTCCTCACCAGGAATGCGGAAAATAATCTTCTTCCGACGACAATCCACTAACGCATAGTGCTCCTCTAGCCAATCCAGACAAAGAATAGCATCATATTCCTTCATCTTTAGCAAGAAGAAACACCCATCTAGGATTCTATCCTCAATGCACACAGGTAACGACGGAATGCACTTCCTAGTCGATACCGTACCCGCAGGGGTGTGCACAGACAAAGGACCTCTAAATCCTCAGACTCTACGCCTGACTCTAGGGCTAACTGCCTAGCGAACCGCTCAGAAATGAACGAGTGAGTAGCACCCGTATCAAACAAAACCCGAGCGTGCACACCTAAAAGCAAAATGTACCTTTAGTGACATGCTCCGCCTGCTCGGCGTCCTCACGAGCCAAGGCAAACACTCGAGCCGGGGCTCGAGGCCTTCCTGGTCTTCCTGTAGCTGGCGCGGCTGCCGCTACTGCTGGTGCTGGCGCTCCACGATGAGCTCCTTGTTGAAGTCTTGGGCAATCTTTGATCTTGTGGTCGCTGCTCCCGCACTTCAAGCATCTACCCGCTACTAACCAACACTCGGACCCACCATGTGTCTTCCGGCAGTGGGGACACTCTTCTTCACACCGGGGGAACGTACAGAAGGTACCTGAGAGTTGCTGACTGTCACTGGCTTCTGCGGTGTCTGGTACACCGTTTTCTTCTTATCCTGCCGCTGGAAAGTCGCTGCTGGTCTCTTCTGCGACGCCTTCTTTTCCTCCAGATATTGTTCCATTTCTCCCTCCTGCCTGCAGGCAGCAATGAGGGCCTCGTCTAGCGTGCGGTGGTCAAACGCCACGAGTCTCGTCCGCAGTGATGGCTTGAGTCCCATCACGAACTTCTTCGTCTTCCTGCGCTCATCCTCTACGATATGCGGTGCATACTTAGAGAGTTCAGAAAATCTTGCCTCGTATTCCAGCACAGTCATGGAGCCTTGCGTCAGGGAGAGAAATTCCTGCTCCATTTTGTCCTGGATATGCTCTGGGACGAACTTGGCTCGGAAGAGTCTCACGAACGCGTCCCACGTCACGTCTACTGCTCCGTCCTCAAAGCGTGTACGTAGTAGGGAGGACCACCATACATCCGCTCTCTCCTGCAATACACCTTCATAAGCACCAACTAACAAATTCTAACTTAAGCAGGACACACAAACATTCAATATTAAAAGTCTACCTGTAGCATGTAGGTGGCTAATGTCACCTTATCCTCGTCAGGGCACCTGATGGCTCGGAAGATTTTCTCTGTCTCCCTTAACCAGCTTTCTGCCATTAATGGATCACTCTCCCCCTTAAAGAGGGTGGGGTCATCCTCTTGAACCGCTCCATGATGGAAGGTCCACCATGGTCCTGAGCTGGTGCCTGAGCCTGTTACATTAAACAATCACAATACACAATAAACACAATATCGTGCAATTTAATTAGCAAACTACTTGGTTGTTTCATTATTCTACCTGGGCCTCC
>JACBKR010003039.1:0-31342 GCA_014218235.1 Colocasia esculenta
TCAGGACGATGAGGGAGTAACATGGCTGATATGGTGGGGACCGGGCCTCGATTCACGGGGAAGATAATGCTCATATTCAAACGGCGTGAATCGGATGGTCCGAGGCCGGATGGGGGTGTTGTCGGCTCCCCATGGCGACATGGGGGCCGGATATAGCTGCTGCGGGGCGTGACACACCCGCTCTTTGTGAGGGTGAGGAGGTGGCCTTTCCTTTGAGGGCCGTCATGAGGGTTTGGATCTGGGACTGATCAAGCTGAGAATTAGCGCAAGAGCTGAGTGGCTTGATCATCCGACTGAGGAGGATGGTGTTCTGGGACGGGCCGCTATCATGTGACGATGACCTCAGAAGCATGGACAGTAGCGACCCAGGGGGGTCGACTCCCCGAAGAGGTCGTGAGGAAGGGAGTCGTCGTAGTCTTGAGAGGTTAGAGGGCAGGATCTGGATTCTCATCGTAGACTGGGTTTAGATATGACTCCATTTTTGGGAAGTGAGCGCAGAAAGATGGGGAAAGCCTTTCCAGACTTGAGAGACGACCTAACCTAGACAGACTCTTAGTTTCCTAAACACGCAATCCTATGCAGACAAAAGGAAAGAGAAAATGTCTCACCCAAAGCAAGCAGTTGGCAATGATGATGGCTTTTTTTTAATTGATCCAAGTTTGCCTTTTAGTGGTTTGACTTTTAGCAAGTTCTCTCCGAGTAAGGAAGGTTTCCTAAATGGGAGAAGGCTTCCAACTTCGGGTACGACTAGGGTTCTCTCAACCTTACCAAATGAACTTTAGACTCGATCCTAGGTGGCGACGGGTACAACCAGCCCGGCGACCGTGTGGGAATCCACGGTCAGCGGGGACTTACGGAGGCCCTCAAGTGAGTGCTCTAGTCGGACACAAGGAGTATGTGGCCGAGAGAGCGAGCGTCGCTGAGGAGGAAACCTATACTACGAACATGGAAAGATGTATGCAAATCCTATGTGCACCGGAGTGCATGCAAGATTCTAACCTAGTACTAACACAACAAGAATTAGGACTAATTGCTCTCAGAGGCAGAAGGCGACGAGATAGCTATCGCTACAAAGATCGCGACAATCACCCGTCGCGTTCCTTCTCACAGTGGACAAGGGGCAATTAAGTCCTAATTACGCACGAAAAAATCAAGCAAACCTATAACATACAAGACTAGCAATCTCTCAAGAGCATGGAAAAGGCATGGTATGATGAAATATGGATGAATGTGGAAAGTAAACCAAATTTGCAAGGAAATTCAAGGACCAGGGTACTGACCTGAATGCGACTGAACCCCCGTCGTCTTCTGTATCGCGACACGGCCGTGTCGCTTTCTCCGCACACTCAACAAATCTTATATAAATCAAGCAAGCGCAGGGGTAGACTGCGTACCTGATAGCGACGCGACTTCTGTCGCCTTACCTTATCGCGACGCCGCCTACGTCGTCTTCTGCACAGCACACAGAAGACAGAAACAACAAGGAAGGATGCTGTGTACTGACCTGATTACGACGTGCCGTATGTCGCTAAGCGGATGACGACGCCTCCATTGTCGCCATCTCACCCAATCGCAGAGCACTGGCAAACTCGAAGGAAGAGAACCAAACGGAAAACTAACCACACAACACACTGTTAGATGATAGGGATGGCAGGGAAAAGGACGAACAAGCGTGATGGGCACAAGTGGTCCCACCGTGATCACCAAAAGGTGTAATCACGGGATTTGTATCCCTTTTTTGAATTGATGTGAATATGTAGGGATTAGGAAATTTACCGTGATCGCCACCAATGCAGTCGCCTCTTGATGTTCAGATGGAGGGCTGACTACCTTGAAAAGGAAAGACGAAGGGGAAGGCATACCTGATAACGCAACAGGAGGTGCGTCGCGATGCTTTCATGTGAACGCGACGTAGGCAATGGCGCCTTCTTGATCGCGACACAGTAGTCGTCGCCTTCCTCTTCAGTGGATGGAGATTTGGGTTCTTCGTCTTCCTGCTCCTCTCAGCCGCCGAGGGGCAAGAGCCTCACATTGCTCTGACCTTCAAACCTGCCAAAGTGAATCAAACAAGATAAACACCCATTAGAACTCGTGTGTAGGAGATCTATTCATGAAAAGCATGAAAACATGAACTATAATGGAGGGAACTCACGAGATTGGGTTTTAAACCCCTGTGGGTGTTAAGAAAGGGTGTGTGTGTCGTGATCTAATGCTAAACTATGGAAAAACAAAAAGCTATGCATGCAGAATTGAATGAAATAATGAGGAAAGGAGAAGAATTGTGTAGCCGCTGGGAAAACGCCCTGGAGGGCTCTTGCTGATCGTTTGGAGGAGAACTCTCTTCGTGGAAGATGAAGCTCTCTTGCTCAGCGAACTAATGACTCCGGCCTTGCCCAAAAGATGCAAGACGAGGTACTTATGGTGATTATTCCCAACTCGGGTCTGAGAGGAATGGGCAAGAGCCCACTCTGGGTAAGTATGGCTGTGCAAGGGCTATTGGAACTCGGAAAGGAACATGTTAGGAAGGTCTCCTCCGAATTTGAGAGGATTTGGACGTGATTTGGACGTCCAAATGAAGCAATTTCCATCAATAGCATGTGTCCAAGTTGGCTTCGGATTGAGTTTTCTGTTTAAGGTCCAGAATGCGACGGCCTAAGTGTCGCCTTCCTGAATGCGTCCTCGATATGTCGCCTTCCTCATATGGAAGGTGACTTAAGTCATTTTCGATTTTCTGAGGATTTAAAATATGGGATTATGATGGCGACATAGGGGCTGTCATTTTCAGGAACGTGACATAAGGCCTGTCGCCTTCTGGTCTTTTCTACATTTTGGCATGTAATGTGTCCAATCAACCATGCACAGTCTTCGGAATGAAATATTGGACTCCCAACTTAGAGAGTTAAAGTGAAGAGATGATTTGACCAGGAAGGTCCTCCAGGGCGATGAACTAATAGAAATGATGTCATGATCGGAGAAAGCCAGCTTGACGATGATGAGCCAACGCGGGGCATCAATGATACGACAAGGGATTTTGCTCGACTTATGGGTCGGAAATGGGTGTCTACAATAAGAGCTTTTATCCTGGTTCGGACCTCCTATCCCAAGTCCTACATCCAGTCCCCAAGCAACAACTTGGGATTTCACTATCAAGGGTACTATCCCCCTTAAGGACCCTTACATATCTAGCCACAGCTAGCCTTCTCTTCTAACCCCAAAGAGGTATACAACCACCCAATACAAAGGTCTTCCTTCCTTACCGAAGGGAATACACCCACCTATTTTCAACAGGTCATCTCTTCACAACCCGAAGAGGAACTTCACAACATGTGAAAGAAAGCGAAAGGCCCCTAGACCAAGCTCACAATGAAATGCTTGATCTGAGGCAAAGTCTGAGAGAGAAAGATCAACAATAAAACGAATCTCTCAGAACTACAAGCTCTCAAAAATCTAGACAATGAAGGATGAGAGCTACGAGCTAAGGAATGAAAGGTGTGAAGCAAGAAGCTCTTGTTTCTGATGCTCGCAAGTTGAAGGTTGGTTCTCTGAAAGCAATATTGCGCAAAAAAGTTGTCCTTCATGGAGTCATCAGTCTTGTATATATCTTCTCTTGAAATTATAGCCGTTGAAATGGCCGTTGTCTCTAAGCTTGAAGCACGTTAGACAGCATGGTTCATCGTGCGCGACAGGTAAGCTTGCAGCCATTTAATGCTCTGGAGCCATGCACGCAAAGAGAAGATTCATCCAGATATTCCTCAGCTTTTGGTAGTCCAACGTTGTAAGATATGACTTGCACACAATAAATGTCGAAGCACAGACAGTTATACTGTCCCTATGCTTATCAGTCAACGTTAGAAACCATGCAGTAAGAACGTACACCAAAATAGTAATGCCATTCTGCTATCCTGAAAAGTGTTTGCTATAGAAACATAGGAATAGAAGGCACCCAGATAGCATCGTGTAGAGGAGTGCACAATCTCATTAAATGCAAGGATATTAGTGATGCACGCGGGAAGACTTTGACTTTCACAATATTTGAAAATATATTTAAATATCATGTGTGAAATTGATGTGATCCATGAAGTTGTTATGACAAAGAAAATAGTTGTACAACTTATGAAATCATTGTTTATGCAAATCGTTATTCAAACATAATCAAATCATTGTTTAAGAAAATCGTTGTATGAGACTAAGCAAATCATTGTACAAGCAAATCGTTGTACAAATATAAGCAAATCGTTTTACAAGCATAAACAAATCGTTGTTTAAGAAAATCGTTGTACAAGAGTAAGCAAATCGTTTTACAAGTAAATCGTTGTTTAAGCAAATCGTTGTATGAGAGTAAGCAAATCATGTACAAGAAAACCATTGTACAGATATAAGAAAATCGTTGTTTAAGCAAATCGTTGCACAAGAGTAAGCAAATCGTTGTACAAGCAATCGTTGTACAGATATAAGAAAATCGTTGTACAAGCAAAAACAAATTATTATTTAAGAAAATCGTTGTACAAGAGTAAGCAAATCGTTGTATAGATATAAGCAAATCGTTGTACAAGCAAAAACAAATCGTTGTTTAAGCAAATCGTTGTACAAGAGTAAGCAAATCGTTGTACAAGCAAATCATTGTACATATATAAGCAAATCGTTGTACAAGCAAAAACAAATCATTGTTTAAGCAAATTGTTGTACAAGAGTGAGCAAATCGTTGTACAAGTAAATCATTGTACAGATATAAGCAAATCGTTATGCTTATAAGGGAAATCGATATACGATACTTATGAAATCGTTATGCTTATAAGGGAAATCGATATATGATACTTATGAAATCGTTATATTTATAAGGGAAATCGTTGTGGACTTAGAGAAAATGCATGCACTGAACTTTAAATGATACAGTGTAAAAATTACTTACAGATGTGACTCCATTTATTCCTTGTGGATAAGCTTCATAAAAACTTGTTAGAAAATAATTGTTATGGTTTTGTTAATCACCAAAATTGTATATAATTTAATGAAATTATATGGGGATGAACTGATCATCAATCTCACCCTTTTTGGTGATGACGAAACATAACAAAAAGAAATAAGGCCCTAAAATGAATCTAAGTAAATTTGCTAGAGAAATTTAAGGAGTGTATTTCAGAATGTTTTATTTTTCCCAATTTTTTCATTAAGCAAAAAGAATCATAGACAAAGAAGAGATGAAAGATAAATGGAAGATAGAAAAGACATTATATTATTTCAGTAAGGAGGTGTAACGACCCCGAGAACCCGACCCTCGGCCCACGTCGAGGACCCAATTTTCGCGGTCGCCGCCCACGGATCCGGAGACCCGGAAGGGATATAACATATATCTAATAGAATATGTAACGGAAGTAAACGTCACTGCTAAACTAGAAGCGTATAAGTGGAAACAGAATAGAGAGCGAGATCGCTGCGTACCGCTGTAAGTACAGTCCCAACGCACGCACGCTAGTACAAGTAAGAGGTAGGGGAAAAAAGATCACTTAGAGGCATAACCCGAGGGTGATGTACACTGAAAAAGGGGAACCACTGCTAGCTACGGGGGACCTCGCCTACCGCCCCGTCTCCTCCGCTCGGCGCGCCCCTGCCGCTGCTGAGAAGTCTCACCTAGCAAAAGGAGGGATGAGCTTCACAACAGAAGCTCAGTAGGGACTACCAATCTCCTACAGGCTCTAAACAGGCTGAAGAATATAAATATAAAGTAAATGAAAGCAGTTTATATCTTCTACCTACAACGGAAGTGTGGAAGCGAAAACTACAACTAGCACGGTACGGAAAGTACACACGGTCGGAAACTCCGTACGACTGCTCATCGTGACCACCACACGGCTAGCAAACACAGAAGGAGGGGACTCCGCCTGAACAAGGAACACTAGCTACGGGAAGCACTACCACTAGTCAAGGTCAGGTGCGTCAACCGACGTCTTATCCTTGACCCGGTCCTAACCCTCACGTCTCGTCAGAGCGAGGTAGGACACAAAGTAACACAACAGTAACTGCCGTAGTATGGCCGGACTATGGTCCCACGCCTGGCCTCTCTAAGTAGTTCCGGGGCCGCAAAGAGCGAGGTAGTGAGAAAAGGACTAGCTGAACTGCGCCGGGAAGAACTCCGAAACTGACCTCGGCATCCCAGTTCAACCACGAGAGCTCTGCAAGGACTCAACGCCACTGTCCTAACCACCGTTTTCCCCTAAGCTCCAGACTCCGCCTGGTGGCTGCCAACTCGAGCACACTTGTAGCCCGGAGTACTCCTCGACAGGCTCCAAGGACGGGGGTCCCAGGTAACGGTAACAACCTCTCACACGGGACAAGCCCTCAAGTGCCGAGCACCGGGCGAAAGACTAGTGTAGACCGTACTAGGGAACTAGCACAGGTGCCACGGGTACAGTAAAAGAAACAGAAACGGCGAAGATCGGGAACCTGTCTCAAGACTGGGATCACGACGTATCAGACCGTCGCGACCAGGTCGCGACACACGAGAGCGTCGCGATCTCGTCATGGTCGGCCAGGCCGTCGTGACTAGATCGCAACCTCTACGAGCGTCGCGATCTCGTCGCGATAGGCTAGGCCGTCAGGACCAGATCGCGACCTCCATGAGCGTCGTGATCTCGTCGCGACCGGCCAAGCCGTCATGACCAGATCACGACCTCCACGAGCGTCGCGTCCTCAGACAGAGGGAGTTCCGAAGCAACCCCTTCGGGAACCACCCTAAAAATGGGGAAACAACCAACCAAGGGGGAGGGGACCATGCTCAACATGCAAGAAAGCTTATAAAGCTTCCAAACCACCTCTAAAAACCCCACAAAATGGATCTACACTCGAAGGGAAACCTCACCCAACCTCGAGCATGGAGTTCTCACACTCCCATTCCCCAAACCACAGAGAAACCATGATTTAGAGGGGGAAGGGAGCATGCTTAGGGCGAGAGGATCATGAGTCCCTACCTCCACGCGAAGAACAAACCCGGTGGGGCCTTCTCGTAGGAAAGGACGCCTCCTCCTCGCTCCAAATGACATGAACACATCCCCTGCATGAGCGGGACGATACCACCTCAGCACGAACGCCTCAAGCACCAAGAACCGCCAATAATCTGAAAGGGAAACTAGAGAGGAAAAGGAGAGGGAGAAATAGAGGTTGGAGGGCGATAGGGGGACAGGGGGCGCGGCCTTAGGTTTTAACCCGGCGGCCCCAGAACGCGACGGAACGACATGTCACGATAAGGCTCTCATCGCGACGCCTCTAGGTGTCGCGACCTTATCGTGTCGGCCGCCTATGTCGCGACCTTATCGTGTCGGCCGCCTCTATCGCGACCTTAAAAAGTGGGTCAAAGCTCGAACACCGAGAAAGCAATCACGACGGGTGACCACGTCGCGTTCACGCGCGTGCGGCTGACACCCGATAGAGCCGTTCTGACAAAAAGGACACCGGTCACGTCTGTCGGAAGGGCCGTCGCGACCAGAACGCGATGGCCACAACGTCGCGACAAGAAAGCGACCTAAACCTTGTCGCGACGGCCTCCCTGTCGCGACCTCGTCGTGACCAGGGAGCATGTCGCGACCCCGAGGACGGGGCGGAAAGGGCCCAAGGGGGCCGGATCTTACATCCCACCCACCTTATACTTTCGCCCTCGAAATGAAAACAACTCGTTGTCAACCCGAAGCAAAAAAGGAAGATAGCATACCAATCAATCAAACCAATTAGGGGAACTGCTCGCGCATCTCATCCTCGCACTCCCAGGGTGCCTCGCCACCAACGCGGTTCTCCCAGATGACCTTCACCACAGAATCTACTTCCGGCGCAATTGCTGAACTTTGCGGTCGACAACGCTGACTGGGTACTCTGGCACTGACAAGTCTGGCACCACCTCAAGCGCGAGTGGTCCAACACGTGCGAAGGATCTGCAACATACCTCCTGAACTGCGAAACATGAAACACACTGTGCACACCTGCTAGCTCTGGCGGAAGACTAAGTTGTAAGCCACCTCGCCGACCCTCTCGGTGATAGGGAAGTCCTGACGTACCTCGGACTTAGCTGTCCCTTTCTGCCAAACCTCATGACGCCCTTGGTCGCGATACCCGCAAGAAAACAAGGTCACCAACACTGAACTGTAACGGTCTCCTAGCGGACGTCTACGTAGCTCTTCTATCTGCTCTGTGCTGCCCGAAGCCTCTGCCTGATCAGACTGACCGTGTCTGCACTGCTGCACTAACTCTGGCCCAAAAGCTGCCTCTCACCAATCTCGAACCATGAAGTGGAGTCCTGCACGGGCGACCATACAAAGCCTCGTATGGTACCATTCTGATGCTCGAGTGATAACTGTTGTTATACGCGAACTCTACCATTAGAAGTTGTGACTCCCAAGTGCCGCTCCAGTCTAAAAAAACCTATCAGCATGTCCTCTAGTGTCGAATGGTCTGCTCTGACTGTCCATCTGTCTGAGGGTGGTACGTTGTGCTAAACCTTAACTCTGTGCCCAGTGCTCTCTAAAGACTGCGCCAAAACCTTGACGTGACCTCGGATCTCTGTCGGAGATGACCGAAACAGGGATCCGTGCAACGAAACAACTCTATCCACGTACAGTCTTGCTAACCTTTCCACTGACCACGACATCCTGATCAGAAGAAAATGCGCTGCCTTGGTCAAACGATCCACAATCACCTAATACCATCGTGCCTCTGCGGGGTGTGAGGCAAACCACCCACAAAGTCCATGGTGATGTTGTCCCACTTCCACTCGGGAATGGGTAACGGCTGCAGCTCACCACCAGGACGTTGATGCTCGGCCTCACCTGCTACCGACAGGTAAGGCACCGAGCAACAAACTCTGCCACTCCCCTCTTCATCCCTGGCCACCAAAAGAACCTCCTTAAGCAATAGTACATCTTGGTGGAGCTAGGATGAACTGCATACCTCGATCTATGAGCCTCTGACAAAACTGCCTGGTGCACCTCCTCAGGAACATACAAACAGCCGCTGAATCTGACCTCGCTGTCCTCCTGGAGCTCAACATGGCATCTGTAAAACGTCTGCCAACTGAGGGTCTGCCTGCTATGCCTGCAATACCTGCCTAAACACTGACGGCCGAACTGACAAACTGCTCTCCACAGCACGGTCTCTGGTCCTCGACGGAACGAACACTCCTTGGGACAGCTCCTCGAACAGCCTCCACTCTCTGACCATCAGCGAACTCAAGCCCACGTGCCTACTCAAAGCATCGACTACGATGTTAGCCCTTCCTAGGTGATAGGAAAGGGTTAGGTCGTAGTCCTTCAAATCCATCCATTGGCGCTGCCTCAAGTTCAGATCCCTCTGGGTGAAGATATACTGCAGACTCTGGTGATCGGTGATGATCTGAAAAGCCCGCCATGGTAGTGCCTCCACAACTTGAGAGCGAACACCACTGCTGCCAGCTCCCAGTCATGGTTGGGGTAGTTCTCCTCAGGCTTCTTGAGCTGCCGAGAAGCATAGGCAACGACCCCACCGTGCTGCATCAGCACGGCACCCAAACCTGACCTCGACGCATCGGTGTAGACGATGAAACCACCGCTGCCCGACGGCAAGACCAACACTGGCGCTGAAGTCAACCTCGTCTTCAGCTCTCGGAAACTCTACTCACAGTCCTCTGACCAAACAAACCTGACGTCTTGCCTAGTCAACCTAGTCAACGATGCTGCTATTTGGCAAATCCTGAAAAACCTTCGGTAGTAACTAGCCAAACCCATAAACCTGCGGACCTTTGACATGTATGTGGGCTGCTCCCACGACAACACTGCCTCCACCTTGGCAGGTTCCACTACCACACCAGAACCTGTGATCACGTGCCAGAGAAAGTGCACCTCCCTCAGCCAAATTCGCACTGTGTCGAACATGGCATAAAGGCGGTGACTCCACAAGGTCTCCAGCACGATCCTCAGGTGCTCCTCTAAGAATCCAAGTAGACCAAAATCATCAACAAAAATAACCACAAAACGTCTAGGTGCTCACCGAACACCTGCATCAGATCCATGAATGATGCGAGTGCGTTCGTCAGCCCAAACGACATCACGATGAACTCAAACTGACCATACCTAGAATGGAAAGCCGTCAACCCAACATCTGACTCTCTAATCCGCTTCTGATAGTACCGGATCTCAAGTCAATCTTCGAGAAAACTCGGGCCGACTGCAACTGATCAACAAATCATCGATCCTCGGTAACAGGTACCTGTTCTTCACAGTAACCTGGTTCAACTGCCGATAATTGATGCACAAACAAAGACTACCATCCTTCTTCCTCACAAACAAAATAGGCGTGCCCCACGGCGAACGACTCGAGCGATGAAGCCCAGCTCAAGTGGCTCCTGCAACTGGCGCTTCAACTCATGCAGCTCCGCCGGGGCGATCCAGTAAGGTGCCTTAGACAAGGCATCGTACAGGGCTAAAGCTCGATGGAAACTCTACCTCCCGCTCAGGCGGCAAACATGGTAGACCCTCCGGAGGACGTCGGAGAACTCAGAAACAACCCGGCACCTCAAAAACTAAAGATCCGCTAGGCTCCAAAGAAAAAACCGAAGCAAGGTATGCCACACAGCCATCGCGGATCAAACATCGAGCTCTACACAAGGAAATAAATGGCCGACGAGTAGACCAGATACCTCGGAAGAAGAGAGGCGGGCTCCCAGGTATCCTAAACTGAATGGTCTTCGCTGGCAATCAACCACAGCTGAGTGAGCCTCCAACCAATCCATGCCCAGGATGACGTCCAAAGTCGCAAAGCTGCAGAGCGTACAACCTGGCCGGCAACTGGTGTCCCTCAACCTCGACTACCACACCCTCCAGGTAACCAAAAGAACGCATGTAGTCACCGACAGGAGATCGACCATCACGTCACACTACCTCTTAGGCACGTGACAAGCTAGGGACTCATAGAATTCCTCGGAGGCAAAACACAAAGAAGCACCGTGGTCGACCAAAACACGAGCAGCTCTGCCAAGATAGTAGAGTACCTATAACAAGGTTTGACGCCTCTGCCTGCCTCCCGGGTGAGTGCCATCACATGACCACGACCACGTCCATGCTGCTGCGCCTGGTGGGGCTACTGCTGCTGCAGCGGCTGATGCTGAGGGTACTGCTGCTGCTGGTACGGCTGGTACTACTGCGGCTGCGGAAACTGCTGAGCTTGCTGCTGGTACTGCCCCCGCTGTAGCTGACGCTGAGGAGGGTACTAGTATAAGGAGGCTGCTGAGCGTACTGAACTGGCTACTAGTGCTGCGGAGCTTGCCCCATGGGGCAATCCCTCCTGAAGTGGCTCAGTAAGCCACAGGTGTAGCAAACCGCCTCCTGACTGCCCTGCTCAGCTCCCTAGACAACTGACTGTTGTACAAATCTGGAATGCGCTCTATGCTGGCTCCGACGCCCCCGCGAGTAGACAACTTCCTAACTGCGAGCGAATCCCGGCGCTGTCAGAACTGCCCGAGCCGGAGGAAGAGAAGTCGCACTACCGTGGCTACCCGCTGGACGTTGGTAAGGCGAGGACCTGGAAGAGTCTCCTCTCTGCTGCTGCTGCTGCTGAGGCTGCCAGGTCTCTCTGTCCAACGCGGTGGCCTTCGCAACAGCCTCTCCCATGGTGGTACACATGTGTGCCGTCACACCCCATCTCAGGTCTGGTCTTAGTCCTGCTATGAACCTCTCTGCACACGCCTGATCGCTGCTTGCGATATGAGGCACATGCCTCAACAACCGGACAAACCTCTGGTGGTATTGA
The DNA here is from genome assembly GCA_014218235.1 of Colocasia esculenta. Taxonomy (NCBI): domain Eukaryota; kingdom Viridiplantae; phylum Streptophyta; class Magnoliopsida; order Alismatales; family Araceae; genus Colocasia; species Colocasia esculenta. The sequence continues at coordinate 11,764 of JACBKR010003039.1, forward strand.
GAAACGTAAGGTCGCCCTGAACCAACGCATGGAATTGGTCCCATCTCTCACGTTGAGAGTAGTCGGGGAAGTACTCACCGTGAAAGACCACCGAAAACCGCAGCCAAGTGATGTGATCCAACCTCTGCCCCTAGAAGTGAGCCTGCCTCTAAACTCTCCACCACTCATGGGCTGCTCCCTTAAGCTGGTACACCGCCAGTCGAACCTGGTCCTCCTCAGCGCACTCCATGGTCTCGAAGATGCGCTCTAACTCATGTGTCCAACTCTCTGCCTTATCTGGATCATACTCACCGTGGAACATCGGTGGCCGGAGACGCAATAATCTCTCTAGGAGAGCAGTCCTGTCCTCCGTAACCGACGTCCTCCTCCGGCCGGCTCGGGTACTCCCAGTACCCGACGGCTGCTGACGAACTGGCTGCTCAACATCTGGCTCTACCTGCTGCTCTGGCACCACTGGGGGAGGTACCAGAGGCTGAACAACTACTAAACTAGAAGCGTACACGGAAACAGAAAAGAGAGCGAGACTGCTGCATACCGCTCTAAGTACAGTCCCAACGCATGCACGCTAGTACAAGTAAGAGGCATGGGCAAAACATATCCCTTAGGGCATACCCCGAGGGTGACGTACACAAAAAAGGGGAACAACTGCTAGCTACGGGGGACCTTGCCCACCACCCCGTCTCTCCACCCGGCACGCGCCCTGCCGTGCTGAGAAATCTCACCTGGGAAAAAGGGGATGAGCTTCACAACAGAAGCTCAGTAGGGACTACCAATCTCCTACAGGCTCTAAACAGGCTGAAGAATATAAATATAAAGTAATGACAGCAGTTTTATATCTTCTACCTACAACGGAAGTGCGGAAGCAAAACTACAACTAGCACGGTACGGAAAGTACACACGGTCGGAACTTCGTACGACTGTTCGTCGTGACCACCACATGGCTAGCAAACACAGATGGAGGGGACTCCGCCTGGATAAGGAACACTAGCTATGGGAAGCACGACCACTAGTCAAGGTCAGGTGAGTCCATCGACGTCTTATCCTCGACCGGGTCCTGACCCTCATGTCTCGTCAGAGCGAGGTAGGACACAAAGTAATACAACAGTAACCGCCGTAGTCTGCCGGACTTCGGTCCCACACCTGGCTCTCTAAGCGGTTCTGGGTCCGCAAAGAGCTGGGCAGTGAGAAAAGGACTAGCTGAACTTCACCGGGAAGAACTCCGAACTGACCTCGGCGTCCCAGTCCAACACGAGAGCTCTGCAAGTGACTCAACGCCACTGTCCTAACCAACCATTTTCCCCTAAGCTCCAGAGTCCGCCTGGTGGCTGCCAACTCGAGCACACTCGTAGCCCGAGTACTCCCGCGACAGGCTCCCGAGGACGGGGATCCCAGGCAACGGTAACAACCTCTCACATGGGACAAGCCCTCAAGTGCTGAGCACCCAGGCGAAAGACTAGTGTAGACCGTACTAGGGAACTAGCACAGGTTGCACGGGTACAGTAAAAGAAACAGAAACGGCGAAGACCGGGAACCTTTCTCACGGCTGGGGATCACGACGTATTAGACTGTCGCGACCTCGTCGCGACGTATCGGACCGTCATGACCAGGTCGTGACACATGAGAGCGTCGCAATCTCATCGCGACCGGCCAGGCTGTCGCTACCAATCGCGACCTCTACAAGCGTCGCGATCTCGTCGCGACGGCTAGGACGTCGTGACCGATTGCGACCTCCACGAGCGTCGCGTCCTCAAACAGAGGGGGTTCGAAGCAACCCCTCCGGGAACCACCCCAAAAACGGGAACAACCAACCAAGGGGGGGGGGGGATCATGCTCAACATGCTAGAAAGCTAGTAAAGCATCCAAACACCCTTAAAACCCCACAACATGGATCTACACTCGAAGGGAAACCTCACCCAACCTCGAGCATGGAGTTTCTCACACTCCAAGCCCCAAACCACAGAGAAACCATGCTTTAGGGGGAAGGGAGCATGCTTAGGGTGAGAGGATCATGAGTCCCTACCTCCAAGCGAAGAATGAACCCGTTGGGGCCTTCTCGTAGGAAAGGACACTTCCACCTCGCTCCAAACAACACGAACACGTCCCCTGCACGAGCGGATGACACCACCTCAGCACGAACGCCTCAAGCACCAAGAACTGCCAAGAATCTGGAAGGGAAACTCGAGAGGGAATGGAGAGGGGAGAAAGAGAGCTAAGTGGGCGAGAGGGGGACAGGGGGCGTGGCCTTGGGTTTTAACCCGGTGGCCCCCAGAATGCGACGGAACGACATGTCGCGATAAGGCTCTCGTCGATGCACCCCTAGGCGTCGCGACCTTATCGCGACGGTTGCCTCTGTCGCGACCCCAAGCGGGTCAAACCTCGAAGATTGGGAAAGCGATCGTGACGGGTGACCACGTTGCGTTGACGCACGTGCGCCTGACACCCGACAGAGCATTCTGATAGAAAGGACACTGGTCACGTCTGTCAGAAGGGCCGTCGCGATGCCATCGGATGTCGCGACCAGAACGCGACGTCCACAACGTCGCGACAAGAAAGCGACAGCCCTGGTCGTCGTGACCTAAACCTTGTCGCGACGGCCTCCCTGTCGCGACCTCATCGTGACCAGGGAGCATGTTGCGACCCCGAGGACGGGGCAAAAGGGCCCAAGGGGACCAGGTCTTACAAGAGGTACAGGAATTTAGAAAGTAGGTGACAGAAGGGAGGCATAGCGAGTAATGATCGGCCATGCCTTCCATTCCCGCTCTTCAAAATATTGTTAAAAAACTCCATACAACATAGAGTAGGAAGGTCCCATAACAGGAGCCATCCTCTGGATGTGCAGATGCCTCTGAGCTTTTTTGAGAGTGCCATATTCATTACTGCCAAGAGAGAATTGTAGAAGGTAGAGGTGGAAAAACTAGCATGGTAAACTGATCAACTGAAATTGGATAGAAAATTTGATTTGCCTTCAGTTCCTTTTTCATAGCCACATACACATTGTATCTCTCAACCATGTATCAAATGGATCTCGAACAGATGAATGGAGCTAAGATCTAGAAATTCGACAGTAGACAGAGGATGTTGATTTGATCTGGCCTGAGAAGCATTGAGAGCAAAAGCTGCTGAGCAGTGAGAGGGTAAAGTCTTTCCCAGTCTGATGGAGATAGCCGCTCACATTTAGACAAAATAGGGGCAAGAACATCAGATTTGATGTGGCCCTGGTGATATTCCCGGTAGACGAATCTATGGAATGCAAGGGAATTTCCTTTCTGCACTGAAATGCGCCCCATTACCCTGGCAAATCTTTCAAAAATAATACGGCCGACTGCAGATTCCATGACTAAAGAATGAAGTGGAGCAGAAACACAACATCTGGTATTTCCAATGTGGAAAAATCCACTTGGATGAAGGTGGTGTGAGCAGCATCCGAACCAAGAAGTGAAATAGCTTGCCGGAATTGGCCAAGCTGAACTTCAGGCAGAATATTGAGATAGCTGTAATCATTAAACATCTGAAATATTAGATAAGCTTGATCTCCTTCTGAATAAACGGACCCCATGTATTCTTGTGATGAAGCACAAACCACTCAGAGAGAGTGAGTGGGTGATCCCTGGGTGGGAATCGAGCAGAGCTGGTAGATAAGAATTTCTTGTATAAAGACTGATGACCTCGAGACCATTGATCTTCAGTTTTAGCTTCAGTCATAGAGAAATTTTTTTACTGTTCAGCTTTTGAAAGAGAAGAGAGAGGGAGAACAACATTTAGTTGGTCGGTTAGATTAAGGTGAGGAAGGCCAGAATGGTGGCAAATGTGCATTTCTAGAGGAATTCACAATAGATAGATCTTTTGCGATTTTCAACAGTGAGAGAAAACCAAAGAGGTGGAAAACGAGGCTCAGAAGAGGGGGCAAGGTTGGAAGATATTTTTCCCTTTTTAAGAACATGGCTAGAAGAGCATGTCCTATGAATGTGAGTGCCAACTAATAGGACTGAGCAAAGTATGGCTACTTCAAACTCATCTTTTATGTCCTGGATAAAAGGACCTTCAAGTTGGGCACCTTCTGGAATGATTGTAACAAAAGAGGGAGGAGTAGGATGATGAAGAAAAGAATAAGAATTAGAAGGAGGTGGTACAGATGGTCCAGCTGATGATGGACTAGAAGATGAGGCTCCAGCTGAGGAGGATGCTGGAGGTGCCTTAGAAGGCGGAGGAGGAATGAATGTGGAAGAAGCAAGAGAAGAGGAGGATGTGGTAGGAAATGGTGTAGGTGTGGAAATGTTTTAGGAAGAGGTTGTTTAAAGGTGGTAGGAGCTGGAGGAGCAGTGGAGGATGAAGGTGGAGAAGGAGGGGCTGGAGTCTGAAGAGGAGAATAAGGGGGCTCTGGGGGCACAACCCTTCTACAGGTGCTTCAACTCTGCCTTCTCATCCTGAAAGTCCACTGGCCCGAATGGCCCTGACTGCTCATCCACAACTGGCCCTGGTGGCCCTGATTCTTCTTGTGCTGCCTGACTTGATTCCACAACAACCTGTGGCCCTCATGGCCCTAAATCCTCAACATCAACTGGCCCTGATGGTCGAACTTCTTCAATAGATGGCCCTGTTGGCCGGACTGCTGCTTCCTCATTCCTTGGCCGTGATGGCCCTGAGCTGCTTGCAGGTACTGTAGGAGTGGGAGCAGGAGGGCAGAAAGAGGCAAGTGCGCCCTCACAAAAATAGATAGATCTTCTACTAATTGCTTTATGCTTCCCAGCTCACCCTTCAAACCTTGGAGCTCAACTAGATGATCAGTCGTCCCCAAGTAATTTTTAAATATACATGTATTTTGGTAATTAACAAAAGCTTATCAAAGTTCTCTAAGTCTTAAGTACAGGAATACTCCAAGGTCAAGGTCAAATCAAGCCAATGTTGGTAAGCATTATATTTCTGAAGCATTAAATATTTCATATATTTCTGAAGCATTAAATATTTCAAGATTGTATTTCTCTAAGTCCACATCGATCTCTGTTGAAAGTCACAACGACTCCTTTATGAATGTATCGATTTCAATAGAGCTATAAAGATTTAATATCATAACGATTTCATAAGTGTCTTAACGATTTCTTCATAAGATTGAAATATCATGCTGTTACAAACAAGTCATTTCTGTAACGATTTCTTAAGTCATCATAACAATTTGCCCATCGTAACGATTTGCTCATTGCAACGATTTCCTAAGTCATCATAACGATTTGCTCATCATAACGATTTGCTCATCACAACGATTTCTTAAGTCGTCATAACGATTTTCCCATCGTAACGATTTTCTCATCGCAACGATTTCTTTAGAGCTCATAACGATTTGCTTCACGCAATGATTTCTTTATAGCTCATAACGATTTTCTCATCATAACGATTTGCTCATCACAACGATTTGCCCATTGTAACGATTTGCTCATCGCAACGATTTCTTAAGTCATAATAACGATTTGCTTCGCGCACGATTTCTTAGAGCTCATAACGATTTGCTTCACGCAACGATTTCTTTAGAGCTCATAACGATTTGCTTCACGCAACGATTTCTTTAGAGCTCATAACGATTTGCTTCGCGCAAAGACTTCTTTAGAGCTCATAACGATTTGCTTCACGCAACGATTTCTTTAGAGCTCATAACGATTTGCTTCGCGCAATGATTCTTTAGAGCTCATAACGATTTGCTTTGCGCATCGATTTCTTTAGAGTTCATAACGATTTGCTTCGCGCATTGATTTCTTTAAAGCTCATAACGATTTGTTAAGTGTCTATAACAATTTCTTCGTTGAATACAACGATTTGCTCTCTATAATGACTTGTTGGTATTCGTAACGATTTCATAAGTCATATAGACAACGACTTTATGATTTATATCGACTTGATATCTATCTTATCTCTTAAAGAGTTGAATAATCAAAGTCTTCTTCTATCTGTCTGACTGCTGTGCATTTAATGAAGACAGAACGCATCTCTGCATGCATGCAGCCTAGCTGTCTACTGTTCTAGCATTTAATATGTGCAGGGTCCTAAAGACATTCTGTCATACAACGTTGGACCATATAGACGCCAGAAGACCTTATCTCTTTGCGTGCTCAACTGGATAAAAGATGTTGAAGCTTCCAAATGTCGAGCGGTCTAACGTCTACCAATCTAAGAGACAACGGTTACTTCAACGGCCGAATTTCAAATGGAGATATAAATACAAGACAGAAGTTCAGAAGAAGACATACGACGAACGTACAAGCTATTCAAATCTTCTGATAGAATTCTAGAGCCAAGAATCTCATTCTTTTAGTGTTGCTCTTTGCTCTCCACTCTGTAGTGAAAATCTTGAGAGAGCTCGTGTAGTTCTGGGAGTCTTCTGTGTTTTAGATCTTCTACTCTCAGTCCTGCTTGCTTCAGATCTTTGCTTGTTGAAGCTTGATCTAGGGCTTGAATTCATTCTATTCTCTTTATTGTGTTTCCCTTAGGTTGTGAAGGAAGACCTGGTGGGATCCAGGGTGCTGTTTTCCCTTCAGTTGTGAAGGAAGACCTGGTGGGGTATCCAAGGTGGTGTAATTCCTTCGTGTGAAGGAAGACTAGCTGAGCTGGGTGTTGTAGTGTCCATAGGGGGACTGTACCCTAGTTAGTGGAATCCTGAGTTATTGCTCAGGAACTGGACGTAGGACTCCTAAGGAGAGGAGGTCCGAACCAGGATAAGTTCTTGTGTTGTGTGGTTGCTTATCTTGTGTGATTGCGCTTTGAACTAACTATTAACCTTCATCGAAGAACGTCTTTGTGTGAATGTTTTAAGTACAGGTATTAATCAAATATTTTTAAAGACCCATTCACCCCCCCTCTAGGCTTGTCAAACCAGGCAACACAACTTTCATTGCTCCAATCTGCTTGGCTCCTATGCTTGGCTCACAAAGATAGATGATACTTCATTTTGCAATGAGCACAGGATCTCTCCATGAGCATCTAACCGGTCTATTACTGGCTTCATATTGACCTTCAGCTTCTTCTTCTTGGAACTATGGTGTGCTCTTCTAGTAAGTAAAGGAATCTGAGCAACACCCTTGCTTTTAGCATGGCCCTAACATCGGGCTTCACAAAATGAACAGGAGTTCTTCTTCATCTGAGGTGCTCTCCACAACACGTTCTTGAAACTGATCAGCATGGGGGCTAACTGAGTGCTCCCCTGAATCTCTGCTTCCTTCTCAGCTACATGATCCCCGTGAACAGGAGCATCCTCCATCTAAACATCACTGTGGCCTGGTGCCACAACTTTTGGAACATTCCTCTTGCTCAACATCAATGACACTTTCTTCTGCAGGATTTGATGGAAGTCTTCATGAGATTTTTCCTGCTCCCCCTGACTACTGGCGGCAGTTTCCAAAAATTCTTCAATATTGTAGAAACAACTGTTAAAGGGGCCTCAACCTCAGATGATTTCCAACGGCTCAATGTCCTGAGGAGGTATTCCTCATTCTTCTGGACTGGCAACTGGAACTTCAACTATGAAATCTGCTGCTGCCTCTTCTTCCTCTACTTGAACCACTGGAATTTCTAATCTGACAGCTTCCTCTTGGATTGCTGGAACAACTGGAGCTTCTACAACAGGGGCTTTAATCCTTACTTCTGCCTCTGCCTCTTGAACAGGAGGAACTTCTGGACCCTCTCCAATAATAGCCTCACCTTCAGCGACTGAGGTCTTGGTCCAAAACCCAACTACTAATGAGAAGCCACTTTTCTTTAGATTTCTGCTTCTGATGGCCTGCCCCATCTTCTCGGACACCTCACCATTCAAATCTATGTTGTATTGCTGGAAAATCTTCGTCAACAGGTGAGCATAAGGTTGAGAAACGTCGAGCTGTTCTTCTTATCCCAAATCATGGCAGTTGCAAACTTCATCCTCTCAATAATCACCTCTGCATAATGATATCTTGGTTCTGAATCCCCCAGAACATCATATCGGAGTCTGCCTTAGTGCATGTGGAGAAAGTAGCACTTTGGAACAAGAATCTGGCAACTATGAAATGCAGAATCCGGTTGAAAGCATTCAAATGATTAATGTCAATCTTTCCATCCTTCAGCTTGTATTCAGTACCAATGATTCTTAAACCTTGACATGGATATGAACACTGTCTACCCCTGCGCACAGACAGTAAACACTCCAAACAAACTCTCCAACAGGTCATATGTAATGTGGATAGGAATACCTTTGACTGTGGAGGTCAGGGACCCGTCCGCTTCGGATCTCAAACAGGTATAAAAAGCTTCACCAAATCTGGATAGCTTGCCTCCAAAATAGTCACCTCTTGGTCCACTTCATCCTCTGCATGCTGCTACCACACTGTGCATCCTGTTCTCCAAATCAGTCACATCCACTGCCTTGTGCCACAGAGCTTCATCTCACTACTGCAAATCGTTCTGCTACTCTGCTGTAAGAAACGCAATGTTTAGCCGCCAACAGTGTCGGAAACCTCAGAACTGCCATAGATTTTGTGGTGGTGTGATCCTGTTTGGGCCTGAGCCAAACGGGCCTCCACTAGAATGAGAGAGGGAAGACGATCGCTGGTGAGGACGAAGGCCTGCAAAACCAGAAGAGGATCAGGAGGCCCGGTGAAGACGGGGAAACCCTCCGATGCCTAAGTCAGTAAGAGCTTGCGAGGCAGGGGGGTTCGGAATGTGAGAATGTGTTCGCGAGAGGAAGAGAATGTACCGTTGCATGGTACTGTACCTGTGCCTTTATAGGCGTTGGTGCAGAGGCCAACGTGCGTAACGTTCGGCAGATCATGCCTGAAGAGGGCCCTTGACGCACGCGCATAACGGGAGGAGTTATGACTCTGGTGCCCGTTAGGCTGCCAGGCAGTTCACGTCCCTGATGGTGGAGAGAACGTGGCTTGGGACGGTTACAGCCGCTCTGTAAGCCAAGGAGTCTGTTCGGCAGCCTTGGGGATGCTTTCGAGCAGGTGACCCACATGGGGGATCGACCTGCTGTCGGTAATTGGGGTCGTCCCACGCAGTAAGGCTACTGTTCCTGTTCGGAACCTTTCCTGGGGTGTGTTGGTTGCGGAGGAACAGACGACCTGCTCGGGGGCATGCCGCCACGAGGCTTGACAGTGTCCGATCAAGTTGGCGGTATTCTTGAGATTATCACATCGTCTTGGGATAAACGTGACCGTTGAGATGGGGCCACGTCAGTTGACAGGACGCGTACGGGCCGTAGTGGGCCATTATGGGTATAGGAGGCCAGATTTGGCCACCACACTTGCCCCCCACGCTCTCGAATGGCTCGGTGAGACGAGCAGTTCGAGGGCGTCACTTCGCATTAATGCGATGGACCGCTGTGGGGTGCCGTCACTTGGAGCCTGGGTAGGCGGTTAACCCATCATGATGGGTGCAAAACCGCACCATGCTTAAGGTGTTGCCGTCGCGTTCGGACGGGTCGCCAACGCTGTACCCGAAGGGGCACATTCAAAAAATGGGAAGGGAGCGGTTTGGGGCCCGCCTCGAATTTCGTTCCCTCCTCTTTCTTATAAGGAGGGGAAGAGACGAGGGAGGGAGCTACGTCTTCCAGAAATCTTTCCAGCTTTTAGCTTTCGCGCTTCTTGCCTTCTCTCGTTTCTATCTCTCCTTCGTCTCTTTGCACCGTCGTCGTCCTCACGATCCTTCCAGCAATGGCAAGCAAAGGGAAGGCCGTCGCCGGAGCGAGCGGGGTGACCGTCGCGGCGTCCAGTGGAGTACGATGTCGCCACTACAGCGGGCTACGCGAGCGTTTCAGGATCGGGGATGAGTACGTGATCATGACGCCAAGGAGGGCGACTCTATCCTGGTGAACAAACCAGGCTGCCTGATCCTCTCTGTTGACCATTTGGAGGCAGGCTTCCGGCTGCCGTTGCCGGAGGTGGCGAAGGCGCTCCTGAACACTTGGGGCGTTTCGCCGATACAGCTGACGCCCAACACCTGGAGATATATATGTATCTTCGGTGTTGTCTGCAAGTTGAAAGGGATCCGGGGCTCGGCGGACGTCTTCCGAGCACACTTCAAGCTGTCTGCTTCGCGGGCGTCGGGAGCAGATGTCTACTACGCCAAGCACACGAACAGATCGGATGCACATCGGTCTGTCCAGCAAGTACTCCAACAACAAGGGTTGGATGGACAGGCTGCTCTTCGTGCGCCACCAAGAGTGGTGCTGAGTGGGGGTTCCCCATGTTATGCGCTCTGCGCGAAAGGACAACTTTCCGAAGCTGATCCAGGACGAGGCGAAGGCGTCGGACAAACTTCTCCGAGCAGGTGTTCGGAATGGAGAAGGATACGTGACCGAGTACCTGCTCGTCAAGTACGGGTTGAGCAAACCGTGGAGTAAGTACACGATCTTTCGATCGTTTACTTGTTGGTTTTAATGATTTGCTCTAACTCTTCTTCTTCTTCTTTCATGTGCAGCGCCGCGGAGCTGGAGGCTGGACGGGACCAGGAGGTGAACGAAGATTTCGCCGAGCAGATCCCTGTCACGGCGCATATGGTGTACGAGGGCGATGATGTCGCGGCCGTTGTTCGGGTTCCCTCTGCCGTGAGGGTTAGTACCGCGGGTAACAACGGCGCTCACCGCTCCTTCGCTTGCCAAAGCGCCTGCCGAAGCACGGGCCTCTGAAAAGGGGCCCGAAAGGATCCGGCTGAAGAAGAAGGCCACCAAGGAGGTGGTTCCGGCTGGAGTTCGGGCTTCTTTGGCGGAGGGTGAAGGAGCGAGCCGGCCTTCTGCTTCCGCTAAGAAGAGGCCGGTTCTGTTTGAAGAGAGCGCGGAGGAGGAGGAACAGCTCCGTGCTCGGAAGAAGCAGAAGGCAGTCCAAGCTACCCCTCTACGCGACGAGGAGGGGGGGGGTTGAAGAAGAGGAGGAGGTGCAGTTGCTGCTGCACAGAAAAAGTAGGGCCGTGCAATCGGCGATGAAGGAGTGCCACGGGTGGCTCCACAGGGCGCCCAGAAGTCGCGCAACGGATGGCGACCGAGCTGGGGCTCGTCTATGTAAGCGAAGGGTCGGAGGGCCTGCTGGAGGAGAGGCCAGAGGCTCACCTGCTCAAAGGATGGGGAGCCCTCTGGTGCTTCCAACGTTGGTGGTGCGGAGCACGGTGCTACCAGCAACACTGCGGGGGCTCCTTCCGGAAGGAGCAGAGGGATTGCGGCGTCTCCTGTTCGGCGGGAGGAGGTCGCCGATGCGACGGAGGTTTCGCCCCTGCTGGGTGGCCTTGAGCGGCGTGGTGGCGGCAGCGCCAACCACGATTCTATCTTCGGAACAAGAACTGGTTCCTGCAGCGGGGGCCACTGAAAAGGCGGCCGCGACGACGAGGGCGTCCGAAGAGGTTGCCACTTCCACCGGGGGAATCCTGCCCCCCATGCCCCCTCCGAGGTGGTTGCTAACGAAGAAGCAACCTCCAAGGCAATCGAAGGTAATGGGGGGGAGGTGCGGGTGCTGCTCGGGCTGAAGAGTCCGAAGACGACCGAAGACCTCTTAGCGAGGCGCTTCTGAAGAGACCTCCCGGAGCTCCTTCGGTGGCAGCGTTGGAGGCGACCCTTCGTCGGATGGAGGACACGCCAAGAGAGCTGCCTGCGAGCCCCACTGCTTCTCGTCTTGAACGGTTGGCAAAGTGCCTGGACCTTCCTTCCGAACAGACTCCGGAGAAGTCAGTGGAAGGTTACCAGCCAGAGTGGCAGACAGAAGATGGTCTGAGCGACGTCGACGTAGAGGCGCTTGCGGACGAAATGTCCAAGTCGCTGGGCACTCTGAAGGCTTTAGCTGTTCGGGGCCAGAGACAGAGGTATCTCTACGAGGCGAGATAGCCTTCTGTGATGACTTTCGGCGAGGCATAAAGCTCGCGAGGCGGCGCTGGAGGAAGAGGTGAAGAACCTCAAAGTTGCTCTCCATGCCGCGAAGCTGGATGCTACCTTGGTGCGGGCCGAAAAGGACGCCCTAGCCAAGGTAGTAGTAGATGCGGAGGCTCGTGCCGTTGCTGACTATAAGGCCGGGCCAGAGTACAAGGAAGACTTAGAGCAGTATGGGGCTCGCTGCTATAAAGTGGGCCTCAATGCTGGGAAGGAGGTGGGGGAGAGGCTTTCCTGGGTCGAACGCGCCCAAGAAGCCTTCGAGGCTGCTGTTCGGGAATGCCGACGTCGCACCCAAGATGTCCGCTTAGATGGTGTGCGGTTCGCACAACAGTCTGGGCGGATGCCTTCTTCGGGTGAGGATGCTGGCCCTTCCGAACAAGCTCCTTAATCCCCTTGCCTCACGTCTTCTTGTACTTCGCTTTTTGTAACATCGGCCAAGGAAGGCCTGTTTGTAAGCACAAGAACTTCTTATAATGAAATTCTCTGCTTTATAAATTTTTCTGTAGCGTCACTTTCTCTATCTTCTCCTGTTGTGGGTTCCTGCTCGGATCGGAATCCGTTAGCTTCGTGAGCATTGCATGTAAGACGCAGATCGTTGGGTACCGTAAAGGGGGTTCCGATCAGGTATATATGCCAAATGCTCGTGAAGCAACAGGAGTAGGGAGAAGAGAGGTAGGATGCTGAAGAAGGCTTTATAGATGATAAGCCTTAAGATTAGAGACATGCCAAGTCCTGGGAATGGCCCGCCACTAGGAGTAGTTAGCTTATATGAGCCTTTCCCAAGGACGTGGGTGACTGATAAGGTCTTTCCCATTTGATGGCAAGTTTGCCGACTGCTCTTCGGGGGTCCGAAGCCGAATAGCGGCGCAAGACCAAATCTCCCACGTTGAACCGCTTTCCTTGACTCGCGCATTATAATATTGCGCAAGCCGTTGTTGATAAGAAACGAGGCGAATGCTGGCGTCGCTTTGTCCACGCCAGCATGTCCAAGTTCTCTCGAAGAGCGCGGTATTGGCGGCTTCGTCGAAGTGGGTGTTCGGATGGTTGGAAGGGCCACCTCTAGAGGTATGACCGCTTCCGAGCCGTAGGCCAGGTGGAAAGGTGTTTCCCCTGTGGCTACCGGGCAGTTGTGCGGTGACACCATAGGACATTTGGGAGTTCGTCAATCCACGATCCACCTGCAGCTTCCACTCTCGTGCGGATCCGTGCAGCAATGTTCGGTTGGCGTTTTCGACCAAACGTTAGCCTGGGGGTGAGCCACGGAGGTGAAGTGGTTGTAGATCCCGAGCTCGGCGCACTTTTACTTGAAGAAGGTGCTGTCGAAATGCTTCCCGTTGTCAGACGTAATCACCCTTGGATGCCAAACCTGCAGAGAAGGTTCTTCATACGAACTTCCACGTGGCTTGTTCGGTGATTGTGGCAACAGGTTCGGCCTCGATCACTTGGTGAAGTAGTCGATGGCCATGAACAGGAACTTCTTCCGCCTTGGGCCTCTGGAAAGGGGCCCAAGATGTCAATGCCCCATCTAGCGAAAGGGCGCGGTTCGAACAGGCTGTGAAGCTGTTCGGCTGGCTGCTTGATAAGTACTCCGAACTTTTGGCATTCTGGGCATTTCTTGACAAAAGTCATGCAATCCTTCTGAAGAGAAGGCCACCAGAACCCTGCTCGGATGGCGTGCGTGCTAGCGTTCTGCCCCCAGGTGGCTTCCGCACAGTCCTTCGTGAACTTCTTCTATGGCCGCGAGGGCCTCCTCAGGATTGAGGCAAGCAGGAGAGGTCTAGCGAGGGACCGTCGGTAGAGTTTGCCTTCTACGAGGGTGAAGTGCTGGAGCGCGCATTCTGATTTTCCGAGCTTCGCCCTGTTCGGGCGGAAGCTCGCCCGGAGTAAGTAGGCCAAGAGAGGGTCCACCCAGCTCGGGTTGGTGGGCCCGTTTCTATGGCAGCTACATCTACTTCTGTGCTCGGTGAAACGAGCTCTTCTATAAACACAGAGCGGGAAGGGGCTATGTCACCTGAAGATGCCAATTTGGCCAGTGCATCGGCTCGCGCGTTCTGCTCCCGTGGAAATGTATAACTTCGAAGTATATGAGGCCCTCTGTCTGGCTCTTGACCTGTTGGAGGTATTGAACCATGCGAGGTTCCCTTGCTCCGAACTGTCCATTCACCTGGCTGGCAACCAACTGGGAGTCACTAAAGACTCTAAGCCGAATGGCCCCAAGGTGCCTAGCCATGCGAATACCGGACAGTAAAGCTTCGTATTCGGCGACGTTGTTGGAGGCTGGAAAGCGGAAACGGAGGGCGTATTGGAACTCTAACCCCTCCGAGGAGGTGTAAGGACCAAACCTGCCCCGCTTCCGGTGACACAAGAGGATCCGTCAACATAAAGCTCCCATGGGGGTTCGTCTGCCAACGGTGGATCCTGCTCGGCCGGAAGGGTACATTCGCCACGAAGTCCGCCAGCGCCTGCGCTTTAATCGCCGTCCTCGGCCGAAAGCTGATGTCAAACTCACCAAGCTCTATCGCCCATTTGACCAACCTGCCGGAAGCCTCCGGCCGCTGAAGGATAGATTTCAGCGGTTGATCGGTGGATTGTAACGGAATGGGCCTGAAAATAGGGCCTAAGCTTCCGAGCAGCTGTGACGAGAGCAGGGCGAGTTTTCTGCCCTGGGGTACCTCCTTTCAGCTTCTTGGAGGACCCTACTGATGTAGTAACAGGATGCTGTGCCGCTCCTATTCTCTGATCAAAACCGCACTGATGGAGTGTTCAGTGACCGAAAGGTACATGAACAGAGGTTCTCCAAGCACAGGTTTGAGAGAATCGGAGGGGCCGCCAAATATGCCTTCAGCTCGGTGAGGCGGATCTTCGCATTCGTCAGTCCACAGTACTTGCCCCCCTTGCTTCGAGGATTTTTAGGGCCTCGGAGCAATTGAAGAAGTTAAAACTTCTTTCTGCTGCTCGGGACATGAACCTGTTCAGTGCAGCGAGACGTCCGTCAGACGTTGGACGTCGCGCACTGTCTTCGGACTGGACCATTCAAGCACGGCTTGGATTTTTTCCGGGTTCGCCTCTATTCCTCTGTTTGATACGAGGAACCCGAGGAACTTACCCGACGAACACCAAACGCGCACTTGGCAGGATTGAGCTTCATGTTGTACCTTCGCAGAGTTGCGAAAGTTCCTGGAGGTCGGAAATGTGATCAGTACTTGGAAGAGTCTTGACCAACATGTCGTCGACGTAAACCTCCATGTTGCGCCCGATCTGCTGCTCGAACATTTTGTTGACCAGTCGCTGGTAAGTGCGCCTGCATTCTTCAGACCAAAGGGCATCCTGGTGAAGCAGTATAAGCCAGGTCTGTGACGAACGTCGTGGCGTCTTGATCCGGAGGGTGCATGCTGATCTGGTGGTAACCAGAGTAAGCATCCAAGAAGCTGAGAAGCTCGTGCCCGGAAGTAGCGTCTACCAACTGGTCAATGCGCGGCAGAGGGAAGTTATCCTTGGGCGTTGCTTTATTAGATCTTTGTAATCTACGCACACATGCATTTGCCATTGTCTTGCGTACGAGGACCACATTGGAGATCCTTTGGATATTGGGCTTCTCGGAGGAGCCAACAGTTCGGCCTTTGGTTACGTGATCCTGAATCACGGTTTGCCGTTCTCGATTCACAGGTCGCCTTCTTTGCTGTACTGGTGGGATCGTGGATCCAGCCGAAGGCGGTGCACCATGACTTCCGGGGGGATGCCTGGAAGGTCGTCATCGGACAAGGCGAACACGTCAAAATTGGCCAGCAGGAAGCTGTGTAGCGCTGCTGTTCGGCCCTGTTAACAGGGCACCCATATACAAGACGTGTTCGGGGTCGTCACCACATGAATAGGGATTAGATCTTCAGCAGGCGTCCCTCGGCTGGTTGAAGGCTGATCGGAAGCCGAAGGAGCCGGATCAGCGAGTGGTTGCTTGTCTTTGGAGAGGACATAGCAACGCGAGACTCGCGCTGACACCGAGCACTTCGCCCACCGATAGGGGTAGGAAACTTCATCTTCTGATGGAGCGACGAAGGTACTGCTTTAATGCGTCGATCAGACCTCTGCTAGGATAGCATTGTATCCAGGCATGTTGTGACGACCAGGAAGTCACAACTTTGGTCACAGCCTTGGAGCTATTCCCAAGGTGATCGGAAGGCGAATCCTTCCCATGGGGGACCGAAACTCCCGAAAAGCCGAACAATGGAGAGTTTACAGGAGTGGTTGATTGGCTCGCAGGCCCATGAGAACGAAACAGTCGAAGCCAAGACATCGGGGGCAATTCCATTATCTACCAGAATCTGGCGCACGTTACAGTGTTGATGGTGGCCGACGAAATGACAACGCTCCGCTCCGTGTGCGGGGGTAACCCCTACAAGGTTCTTCGTCCGAGAAGGTTATAGCCTCCTCGGGCTGTGCGCGTGCGGGACTGGTAGGATATGGGGCCGGCCAAACAGCCGGAGGCCTGTCTACGACATGCACTCGCTTGCGTAATCGCGTCGGTCGAGTGCTCTCTCCGCCCGCGCCGAAAGCCTCCCGCGATCACGTTGATCTCATGCCCATGGCTCGTTGTTGATCGGCTGCTCGGGAGTGCGCTCTCGGCGCCTGGGGCGCCTCTTCGTTCCGGCGCACGAACCGTCCAAGATACCACGCTTGATAAGGTCTTCAATTTCGTCCTTGAGCTGGCGGCACTCGGCGGGTGTCGTGGCGTGGTCGCGGTGGAAGCGACAGTATTTATTCTGATCGCGCTTCCGGGGTCGGAGCGCATTCTCTGTGGCCACCGAACAAATGCTTCGTCCCTGATCTCCGCCAGGATCTGTTCGGGTGCCACGGTGAGGGGGGGTAGTGAGGTGAAGGGGCGCGGACGACGCGGAGAATCACCATTGCGTCGTCCCTCTTCCGATCTCGGTTGGAACCGTTGTCGGAAGGCCGCTTCTTATCTGACTGCTCCCCTGTTCGGCCTGCTCGCCGCCAGGCTCTCCTCGCAAGCCGCGTGGCGCTGTGCGATGGAGAGTAGTTCGGCAAGAGTGGCAGGTTGCTGGACGCGAGGGTCCTCTGCAGAAAGCCGTCACGAGTGCCCTGGATGAGGCACTTGTTGCCAGAGGGACATCCAGGTGCGAGATGCGAAGCGCCTCTGTTCGGAACCTCTTGACGAAGTCCCAGAGTGCCTCGCCTTTTTCTGGCGCGCACGGTCAGGAGAGAAGCCGCCGTTCGCGGCTGAGACCTTCCACCAAGGAAGTTGTCCCGAAAGGACTTCTTCAGTTAGCGGAAGGAGGTGATAGAGCCCGCAGGGCGGGTTTCAAACCAAGCCCTGGCGGGTTCCTTGAGGGTTGCAGGGAAAGCCCTGCACTTGGCCGCATCTGATGCTCCGTGGAACACCATATGCGATTCGAAGCCGTGGATGTGGTCGGCCGGGTCGGTTGTGCCGTCGTAGGGCGCGCGATGGGGGAAGAGGGAGCTTGGAGGAGACCAGGGCCTCCAAAATCTCCCTACTGAAAGGAGAGCGGAAGTCCAAGTCATCCTCCGCTGGAGCCTTGCCCTCCGCCCGGTGAACCATCGGTCCATGCGGCGTTCGAGGTCGACCACACGCCTGAGGCTCCTAGCGAGCTCCTGCTCGGAGTTGGCGGGCCCCCTCGCCCAGAGGCGTGGGAATTGCCTCCCACGACTGATCGCGGCGGACGGGGGGAGACGATAGAGCGGCGGGGCGAACGCCCGCGGCGTTCCGGTGCCCGCTCCTCCGACGGGGCCCGGTGAGACCGGCGCGGCGACTCTGCCTGCTGCTCTTGGGGCGCCTGAGGGACGCGGGAGCGGCGGTGCGACGACTCCGCCTGCCGCTCGCGCGGCAGGGAAACTGCCGGAGCCGCTGCTCCCGCCAACTGGGCCTGTAGGGCGAGGCAGATGCCCATCAACTGCTGCATTTGCCCCCGAAGCTCCGCTACTTCGAGGGCAGTTGTGGGTGCGGCAGCCGGCGGTGCTGGGACGTCGTGATTAGCACCGGCGGGGGCGATAGCGACGTCGCCAGGAGGGGATCGGCGACGAGAGTCCCCTCGTGCCTGACGAGACCTCGTCTCCCTGCTGCCTACGTTCTGGTATGAGGATCGTCCTCGAGCCATGGCAGCGTCGTTCCCACAGACGGCGCCAAATGTGGTGGTGTGATCCTGTTTGGGCTAAGCCAAACGGGCCTCCACTAGAATGAGAGAGGGAAGACGATCGTGGTGAGGACGAAGACCTGCAAAAACAGAAGAGGATCAGGAGGCCTGGTGAAGACCGGGGAAACCCTCCGATGCCTAAGTCAGTAAGAGCTTGCGAGGCAGGGGGTTTCGGAATGTGAGAATGTGTTCGCGTGAGGAAGAGAACGTACCGTTGCATGGTACTGTACCTGTGCGTAACGTTCGGAGATCGTGCCTGAAGAGGCGCCTTGACGCACGCGCATAAAGGAGGAGTTATGACTCTGGTGCCCGTTAGGCTGCAAGGCAGTTCACGTCCCTTGATGGTGGAGAACGTGGCTTGGGACGGTTACAGCCGCTCTGTAAGCCAGGGAGTCTGTTCGGCAGCCTTTGGGGATGCTTTCCGAGCAGGTGACCCACATGGGGGATCGAACCTGCTGTTCGGTGATGTTGTGGGTCGTCCCACGCAGTAAGGACTGTTCATGTTCGGAACCTTCCTGCGGGTGTTCGGTTGTGGAGGAACAGACGACCTGCTCGGGGGCATGCCGCCACGAGGCTTACAGTGTCCGATCAAGTTGCGGTATTCTTGAGATTATCACATCGTCTTGGGATAAACGTGACCGTTGAGATGGGGCCAGTCAGTTGACAGGACGCGTACGGGCCGTAGTGGGCCATTATGGGTATAGGAGGCCAGATTTGGCCACACAGATTTGAACGAGGAAGGGTTCTGGAGGATCGTGGGAAAGAGTAGAACAGAAGCCCTTAAGAGATTTTGGTGCGAACAGAGGGATTCTGTCAAAATCACACAGAGAGGATGCCGGAGTCCATAGGGTTATCGTTCCAGGCGAGTCTAAAGAGATGAGAGAGTAAGGTGGAGTTGGTTTGGCGTATTACGGGATTAAAGCAGGACTTAAAGTTGCTTTTGAAAAGACATCGCAATAAATGCGGAAAACGACAAAAGGAGACAATTTTGCAATAGATAAAGTCTTATAAATTAACGAACAGTCAAAGCTAGTAATGACGCAAGCAATTAAAGAATTTACTTAAATCCAGGGGAGAGAATAAACATTATTGAAGATATTATTATTTCAGTTATGTGCAGAAAAATCTATCACAAATTACACATGCCTAATTCCCTTCTAAGAGACGTAAATCTCTCTTCAGGTAAGCCTTTGTGAAGATGTCTGCTAACTGATTTAGAGTATCTATAAACGAAATATTTATATTGCCATTTGCTACATGATCTCTAATAAATGAAATCTAACCTCTATATGCTTGGTTCTGGAGTGTTGAACTAGATTCTTGGTAAGATTTATTGCACTTGTGTTGTCGCACAGCAAAGGAATGGTCTTGATGTGCAATCCATAATCCTCAAGTTGTTGTTTTATCCATAGGAGTTGTGTGCAATAGTTTCCAACAACCACATACTCAGCTTCAACTGTTAATAGTGCTACTGAATTTTGTTTCTTTGAGGACCAGGAAATCAAGCATCCAGCAAGAAATTGACAACTACCATTGGTGCTTT
>JACBKR010003040.1:0-32610 GCA_014218235.1 Colocasia esculenta
TGAACATGGGCCTGAGCCCGTCCATGAAACGGTTAGCTTTAATCTTTCCGTTCCAACCAAATGTGGGGCATACACAGCAAGTCGTGCGAACTGAGCCTCATACTCAGCCACAGACATCCCTTTCTGTTTTAGTGCGGCAAACTCTGCTTCTTCTTCTCCTTGACTCTCTCAGAGAAATACTTTCCTCGGAATATCTCCAGGAATCCGGCCCACTCCAGTTCAGCTACATTTGGCAGGTGGGCCGAGGTGGCCTTCCACCATGCTCGAGCATCTTTAGTAAATTGGAAAGTGGCCAGTACCACTTTCTCTCTATTGGTGCATTGCATTACTGGAAAATCCTTTCTATCTCCTCTTGCCAATTTCTGCCTCATTTGGGTCAGGGGATCCAGAGAAACAAGGAGGGTTTAAACTCCTAAAATTCCGGTGCAGATCACCGGCTCCATTCCTTGCAGCTGCAGCCTGATTTCCAGCCTGAACTACATTTGCAGGGCCTGGGTAAGTCAGCCACAGTGTCCTGCATAGCTTGCCACTGGTTGCGAGCCATTGCAGTTGTGTGAGAGTGTTATGAGGATTCCTGAGAAAAGGATGAAAACAAATAATGTCTCTAGATACATTATAAGAGTCAATGGGTAGGGGTGTTTAATTCTTTCTAACAAATTCCCAGTCTCTACCATTCTCACCAGGTACTATATTAATTTTCATGACCTAGGTTCCATAGGTATCTCCTATTCCTGAGACATATCCATATTGGTATTCCTAGGCTCTGATACCACTAAACTGTCACGTCCCGAGAATTACGCAGCGGATATTAGTTCGAAGAATTCGAGTCGATATCCCGAGACGTGACAGTCGGCAGATAAGCCTCTAGCTAGCACGCACTAAATGTGTATCAACACAACATCATAATAGGGCCCACATGTTGAACTCAATATGAATTGTATTCAAATCTCAACTTATTGTATTCCAAATGGAACTGTTACAACTCTTAGACTATGGGATAACAGAACTAGACTCAATAAAAAGGAAAGTACATTTACCCCTCACTTCCTACTACATGTTCTAACTCTCAAAATAAACTACTATAACTAGACTCATAATTGGGACGCTCATCACTCGGACGCATTCCCATCCTCGGCTTGCTCTTCCTCTTGAATGTCATAGTCACCTAGATTGGGAAAAAGTAGGGGATGAGCAAACTAGCCCAGTAGGATTTACATCTCAATGTGCGGGCAATGATATAAGTGATTAGCAATTTAGAACTAGGTAAGCATGATGAATGACATGATGTGCATGTACGAATAAAAACCCGTTAAAACAGGATACATGAAACAAGCTAGATAGAGTGATCATGATAGAATAAGATCTGGAACGATATAACAAGAGAGAACTAGCAATAGATCACTTTGTACAAGCACGCAAGATTTCACTTGATGTCAATAGTTTACAAGAACGCAAGATATCACTAGTTGCAATAAATGCAGGATGGCCATATCACGCAAGCAAGCAAGCAAGATTGCACAAGCACGATCAAGTAACACTAATCAGGCACGTAAACACTAATGTACACCAAGGAAAGATCCACCAAGAGTGCACACAGGTCACGTGTATGTGGTTATGTATCTAACATTCAACAAGCAAGAAAGTACTCCCAGCGCAGATGCAACGCCAGTAATCATTATACCCCATGGTTAACAGTATATTTATGACTCGCCGTCATTGGGGCTAGACTGGAGCCCTGGACACACGCCGTGCCCTGTCAGCATCTCATGTAAATTTTAAATGTAGATAGATACCACAGTCATTAATAATGGCCAATGAGAGTTTCAATAAGTAAGCATGTGTAATGTCATGTTCATGATGATGATGGAAGAAGAAATAATTAATTGAACATGATTTCATGAGAACAATGGTCAAGAGATAAATTCGGCAGTAGAAAGTAGATCTGTACGATTTATAATTTAGTTCAATCTTTACATTAATGGCTTTAGTGTAGATTGTAAATCACGCTCACGAGAACAAGAAGAGAAAGGAAGTGCACGCCCTAGATGTATAAGTGTGTAGTGATGTACGCGTGTCAATTCACAATCCGTCGGTCTCAAACTCTCGGAAAAACACTTAACATGATGGCATGCAATGAACAATGCATTTAACTACATATGGGTTTACAAGATTTTAAGATAAAATTTATCATTTAAAGCAAGCTAGAATGGTAACAAGAGTAAATCACAAGTTTCATGTATGATCATATCATTAAGAAAGCAATTAGAATAATATTCATGTAATTAAGGATTTTTCAATGGGTTAAACACTTTTAAGCCGTTAAGTAGACATCATGTAATGATTTGACCCAAGACATGCAATATTTTGCAAAGGTAGTGTCGACACACCCCTTACTGGTGTCGACACAATGCTTCAAACACAAGGCAAAATAATGCAGAACTGGTCAAGTAGTGTCGACACTAGATCAAGTAGTGTCGACACAATGCTTCAAATACAAGGCAAAATGATCAAGTGGTGTCGACACTGGATCAGGTAGTGTCGACACAGTGCTTCAAATACAAGGCAAAAAGGTCAAGTAGTGTCGACACTAGATCAGGTAGTGTCGACACTAGAGACCCTTCCCAGAACACCTTCTGGGCCAATCTGGGACAGTGTGTCGACACTAGATCAGGTAGTGTCGACACTAGAGACCTTCCCAGAACACCTTCTGGGCTGGTTTGGGACAGTGTGTCGACACTAGGCCCTCCCAGAAAAAAACCTTATAGGTCAAGTGTAACCCGAAAACATGTCTCATGTAGTGATTCACTTACCCATCTTATAACTCTCTAACTAATGACATTTAGACAAAATGTTCAACATGAAAGATGACGAGGATAACTAGTAGAAGAACTTTGATGTTGGGGGTTTGATCTGATTCTGTCTCAAATCCCGAGAAACATATGAAGAACATAAAGCTAAGTGCAGCCCGAAATCGCAGTATCATGCAGCGACTCTCTTAACATTTATAACTCTCTAAAGAAAGACTTTTAGACAAAACGTCCAACATAAAAGATGATCGTGACTACAAATAGAAGAACTTTCATGAAGGAAGTTTAGTCTAATTCGGTACCAAATCATGTGCATTATAAGAAGAACGGGAAAAGCCCTAACAGTGCGCGACTTTGGGAAAACACTTATAACTCAAAATACACTCATTAGAATTCGATGAAACCAGTGGGCAACGAAAGTTAACTTGATGCTATACACATTGGTATAGGATATATTAAGGTTTGGCCCGAGAAAACCTACCTTTTGGGTTGAAGAAGTCTCATTTTTCCAAAAACCCGTGTTCAGACCACTTGGAGGAAAACGCTTACTGCTCCGTGTATACTGCATGGAATTTGGGCATTCCACTTGGGTTAGAACGTAGACTTGACCCTCTTTCCAAGGGTATAAGCCTTGCAAGGTTTGGTTTAGGTTTGACCCACCTTTGGTCGACTTCACGACGACTGTCTGTGCAGGTCGCAGCAGACTCAACGGGGAAGAAGATGAGTTTCTTGTTGTCATCCACACTCCTAAGCCACCAAGAGCTCCCCCACACGACCCCAGCAAGTTCTAAAACTCGTCCCTAGGTTTGGCGAAGAGTTTTTAAGCAACCATGGTGTTTAGGAGTCCTATTGTAACTAGGAAAGTGGGTTGCGGTTTTGGCTTGTTAGTTTCCTATTTTTTTGAGGATTTCTTCCTCTCTTTGAGTGTGTGAGGCTTTAGGAAACCTCCCACCATAGATAAGCACGAATTTGGGTTGCCAAGAATGCATGATTGCATCCCAATCCAACTCAAATTCCTCTTTCTAATTTCAGCCTATAATAAAGTTACGAATTTCCCTGCATTTCTAGCTTTATTTGATTTTTGGGCCAAATGATGTCCATTGGCCCAGTTATGATATTGGGTCATTAATATATAATGTTGGAAGTCTCTCCAACACTTTTATTTAATTTTTGATTGCGTCGTATTCCGTGTTAACGGTTTCCGACTTGTTATAGCACGTACGATAATGACGCATATTTTACATACTTGGATATCATGGAAATTATTTATTTCCATTTATTTGAATTTTATATAGCTAAAAATTTTGGGTGCTACAGCTGTTGTTAACTTCCCAAAGCAAAAATCTGACCAAAAAATTAAAAAAAACCGAAAAAACAATTATAAAAGCACACAATCTAGGGTCTTACACCCCTCCCCTTAAAGAAACTTCGTCCCCGAAGTTAGAGCAAGAGTACTAACCGAATAGGTGCCGATACAGCTTCTTCATGGTATCCTCAAGCTCCCACGTAGCTTCGTCTCATGAAACGCTCCTCCACAGCCCTTACGGAAGCCATAGCCTTGTTCCTGAGATGCTGAACCTTGCATTCCAAGATAGCAACTAGTTGATCCACGTATGACAAATCCAGCTGAAGTTCAACTAGCTCATGGCTGATAACATGTGATGGATCTCGCATGTATTTCCTGAGCATAGATACGTGGGAACACAGGGTGCACACTTGCCAACACTGTGGGTAACGCTGGCTCATATGCCACACTATCCATTCGCCTGAGAATCTAAAACGGGCCAATAAACTTGGACTCAACTTGTCATGCTTGCCAAACCTGACAATGCCTCAGATAGGTGACACCTTGAAAAACACATGCTCACCAACCTCGAACTCTAAATCCCCCTTCTGTTGTTGGTGTGGCTCTTCTACCTATCCTGTGATGTAGCAATCTCTACTTGATGAGATGGCACTTGCCTGATGTCTCCTGAACCAACTCAGTTCCTACTAACTATCTATCTCAGTCTCCTCCTAGCACAAGGGAGACCTACAGGGTTGACCGTATAATGCCTCAAATGGGGCCGTGCCTATACTAGCATGGAAGTTGTTGTTATAGTCAAACTCTAAAGAGGTAAATGACACTCCCAGTCACCCTTCCAGTCAAGCACGCACATTCTCAACATGTCCTCGAGCATTTGTCCTCTCGGATTGACCATATGTCTAAGGATGAAAAGCTGAACTGAGCTTTAGCTAAGAACCTAATGCTTCCTGAAGACCTTGCCACAGCCTTGATGTAAACCGCAGGTCTCTTTCAGAGATGATAGACTTCGCACACCATGCAACTTAACAATGTTGTCCACATACAACCTCCCCAAACTCTCTACAACAGCTTCACTGAATAGGTGTCGATACTGCTTCTTCATGGTATCCTCAAGCTCCCACATAACTTCTTCTCGTGAAAAGTTCCTCCACAGCACCATCACGAAGCTATAGTCTTGTTCCTGAGATGCTGAACCTTGCGATCCAAGATAGCTACTTGTTGTTCCACATATGACAAATCTGGCTGAAGTTCAACTGCCTCGTCGCTGATAACATGTGATGGATCTCGCACATTTTTCTTGAGCATAGATACGTGGAACACAAGGTGCACACTTGCCAACGTTGGGGGTAACACTAGCTCATATGCCACACTACCCATTCGCTTGAGAATCTCAAACAGACCAATAAACCTTGGACTAAACATGCCACTCTTGCCAACCAGAGCGCCTCGGATAGGTGACACCTTGAGGAACACATGCCCACCAACATTGAACTCTAAATCCCTTCTTCTATTTTGACGTAGCTCTTCTGCCTATCCTGCGTTGTAGTCAATCTCTACTTGATGAGCTAGATCTTGCTTGATGTCTCCTAAACCAACTCGAGTCCTACTACTTGTCTATCTCCAGTCTCCTCCCAACACAAGGGAGACCTATAGTGTCGACCATACAATGCCTTAAATGGGGCCATGCCTATACTAGCGGGTAAGCTATTGTTATAGGAAAAGTCTACAAGAGGTAAATGACGCTCACAGTCGCCCTTCCAGTCAAGCACACACGTTCTCAACATGTCCTCGGGCGTCTGGATCATCGTCTAAGATTGACCATCTGTCTGAGGATGAAAAGCTGATAACTGAGCTTTAGCTGAGAACCCAGTGCTTCCTGAAGATCGTGCCACAGCCTTGATGTAAATCGCGGGTCTCTGTCAGAGATGATAGACTTCGGCACAACATGCAACTTAACAATATTGTCCACATACAGCCTCACCAAACTCTCTACAAGTTGTTTCTTCCTCATGGGTAAGAAGTGAGCAGTCTTAGAGAATTGGTCCATGACCACTCATACCGAGTCATTGCTCCTAGCTGATCTGGGCAAACCTGTTACAAAATCCATGGTGATCGCTTCCCACTTCCACACCGCTATCTCCATCTTCTACATAAGGTCAGATGGTCTCTGATGTTCGGCCTTAACCTGCTGGCATACCAGGCACCGAGATACGAACTATGTCGTGTCCTTTTCATGCCTGACCATCAGAAGGACTGTTTCAAGACTTGGTACATCTTGGTGTTGCCTAGATGAATGGAGAATCGTAACCTATGAGCTTCTGTAAGTACTTGCTCCTTAACCTCTGCAATGTTTGGTACACACACTTTATGTTGAAATCTGACGATGTCGTCCTAATCTCGAGCAATACCTACTTTGCCCACCAACTCCTGAAGTCTAGGATCTGCATGCTGCTGCTTATAACATTGTCTAAGATAGTAGACCTGATGGACAACCGTGCCAAAAAAGCCTGGCATGACTAAGGTTCTGACTCAGTCTTAGCGCCTACCGTATCCTCCAAAATCTTCCAATCCTACTGAAGTATGGACCTCTTCCTGCTAAGAGCATCTACTACGACGTTCGTCTTTCTTGGTTGGTACTAAAGCTCGAAGTCATAGTCCTTTAGGAATTCAATCCATCTCCTCTGCCGCAAGTTCAATTCCTTCTGGGAGAACAAATACTTCAAACTCTTGTGGCCTGTGAACACCTCGAACCTGACACCATAGAGATAGTGTCTCTAGATCTTTAGTGCATGGACCACAACTGCTAACTCCACGTTATGGGTTAGATAGTTGTGCTCATGTTTTCTTAACTGGAGAGATGCATAGCCAACTATCTTACCATGCTGCATCAGAACACAACCAAGGCCTACCTACAAAGCATCTGAGTAGATCGCAAAACTATCTACACCATTCGATAATATCAACATCGGTGCAGACGTTAGCATTGTCTTCAGCCTCTGGAAACTACTCTCACTCTCCTCGAACCATACATACTTAACCCCTTTCCTGGTTAGCTTAGTCAAAGGCATTGCTATGGTCACAGAGCCTTCTAGAAATCGCCATAGTAGCCAGCTAGACTAAGAAAGCTCCTGATCTTAGATGGTGTCCTTAGAGTTTCCCACTCTAACATAGCTTGAACCTTCACTGGGTCGACAAAAACTCCAGTGCCTGAGATGACATGTCCAAGGAAGTGAACCTCGCGCATCTAGAAGTCGCACATGTTGAACTTAGCAAATAGTTTGTGCTCACAAAGAACTTCTAGAACTGTCCTCAAGTGCTCACGATGTGTAGCTTCATCAAGGGAGTAGATTAACACATCGTCTATGAACACTACAACAAAACTGTCCAAATATGGACTGAACACCCTGTTCATGAGATCTATAAATGCCGCAGGGCATTAGTTAGACCAAAAGGAAGCACAAGAAACTCGTAGTGTCCATAATGGGTTCTGAACACTGTCTTGGAAGTGTCCTCCTTCTCGATCCTCAACTGATGGTAAACTGAATGCAGATCAATTTTGGAGAACACAGACGCATTATGGAGTTGATCAAACAAATCATCAATGCGCAGTAAGAGGTACATGTTCTTCACCGTTACCTAGGCGAATAAAAACCCCTTATCGAGCAACTCCTGCAATTGCTTCCTCAGCTCAGCTAACTCTGCAGGTGTCATCGATAGGGAGCCTTAGAGATAGGTGACGTGCCTAGAAGTAACTCAATAGTGAACTCTATCTCCCTCGCTAGTGGCAATCTAGACAAATCATCACGAAACACGTCTGGAAAATTCTGCAAAACCTCGATCTCCCCAAGGGTGGGTGATTGATCGGCCTTAGGAATTAAGACCACGTTGGTAAGAAAAACATCACAACCATTGTTCACCATCCTCATGACTTTCATAACAGAGATCACTAATGAAAACTGCTTATTCTCACGAACATTAGAAGGGGTTTAATTTTTAATGACACTTTTAGAGATGTAAAAGAGGAATAGGAGTATGATCCATCATATTAGGGGCACTTTATTTAATGTTCCAAGAAGAAATACAGATATTTATAATATAATTGGTGCATTTTTTGAAAATGCCTCGGAAAATAGTGCTCATGTACATCAGTTTGCTTGTAGTGTGGGTAATGAATGAATTATGTTAATAAAGTAAGTATATACAAGTGCCAGTCCTTTATAAGAGAGGCAATAAAAGGTAAGTACAACTTTTCTTTGCATAAAAATGCGGTACATGGAGCGCGTTATTTCTATTTCCAAAAGTTTTGCCATGGTACATAAATATGCAGAAATTTAGTGTATAAATTCTCCTAGGACATACTGTAGAAATTAAGAGGGCCATTCATAAATCTGAATGGGATCATTTCGTTTTTTCCTTGTGGCAATGGCCGACATATTTCAAAATTTTTAACTCACTCCATTAGATTGATAATTCGTAGAAAAATGTTAACTGCTGGAGGGAAAATGAAGATAAGGAAAATTATATAAAATATTTTCAAGCAATCTCGTTCCTGTGTTTGATCCTACCGTAGTATTTAGTTTTTCCATGGCCATGGATAGGGCTGTAAACATAGCGGATACGGAGGGATATGAATTTTCATGTCTGCTTCGAATACTTAATCGGATAATCCGTATCCGCTCCGAATAAATATCATATACAAAGCGATATTTTAGTCAGATAATGTTCGGATCCAGAGCGGATACAATATTATCCGTTCGAAATATGATGTCAAATAATAAATGTTTAATGATCAAAAAGAAAAAAAAATCAGAAAATTTTTGAGTGGAGGGGTGCCGCCAGAGGGGGGAATAGAGAGAGACAGAGGGAGGGAGTGAGGACGGAGGGGAGGGGGGGAGGATACCACAGGGGGACGGAGGAGAGAGATCTAGAGAGATGAGGGAGGGAGGGAGTGAGGACTGAGGGGAGGGTTTCCGCCGGAGGGGGAGGATGAGGGGAGGGTGTTGCGTGCCGGAGAGAGAGAGAGAAGGCCAAGTGGGGGGAGGGGTACCGCAAGAGGGGGGATAGAGAGAGATCCAAAGAGAGACGAGGGAAGGAGTGAGGATTGAGGGGGAGGGTACTGTCGTGCGACGGTGCGAGAGAGAGAGAGAGAGAGAATCTAGAGAGAGAGAGAGGGAAGGCTAGGTGGGGGGGGGGGAGGGGTCTGTCACCGGGGGGGGGGGAGGATCTCGAAGGGGTGGGGATAGAGAGAGATATAGAGAAGGGGGAGGATCTTCGCCGGCACCGGGAGGGGCAGCCGGACTGCTGGAGGGGGGGGGGAGGATATCGAGGTGGGGGGTGGGGACTAGGGATAGAGAGAGATACAGAGAAGGGGGAGGATCTCGCCGGTGCCGGGAGGGGTAGCCAGACTGTCGGAGGGGGGGGGGGGAGAGGATATCAAAGGGGGGGTGGACTGGGGATAGAGAGAGATACAGAGAAGGCCGAAGGGGGAGGATCTTCGCCAGCGTCGGGAGGGGTAGCCACTGCTCATCGGCCGGCCGGTGGTGCTGGCGGCCGGGGTAGTCGGCTCCCTTCGTGGCTCCATCTGCAGATTCGCACGTCACCATGGCGCGGCAGGGGGGTGATGAGGGGTGGGCAGCGGCGGCGAGGGGGTTCACAAGCTAGTGGGACTGGTGAGGGGGGTAGTTAGGGTTTTCTTATATATTTATATATTATATATAGATCATTAGATCTAAAATCTAACGGTCATGATTCATCCAGTTTCGGAACGGATCTTAAACGGAGCGGATCATCCATTCCATATCCGCTCCGTTATTATCCGGATATTATATGTATCTGAAATTCGATCCGTCGGATATATGTTAAACGGATAATATCCACTTAATTGGATACGAATCTGAATAGAATCCGGATAATATCCGGATCCGTTTACAGCCCTAACCACGGATGAGTAAGTAAGCAATCAACTGCAATGGCATTTGTTCGTGTAGGATGATAATCGAGGTGTGTACCTCGTGCGTTGCGGAATGTAGTAGGATTGGGAAGAAGTCTACTAGAGTCTTCTTCGTAGTTCCTCGCTCCAAACGTCCTCGGGATGCGATGGTGATGTCCCGTGGGAAGAAGCCTTACACTTGTGTGAGAGAGAGAGAGAGTGAGAGGGGAGACTTGCGCTGGTTACTTCCAAGTGAGAGAATCCTTCTTCTCTCATACGCATGGGAGAGCCAAGAGAAGAGTCCACTTTCTGTTGGTTTTTTCCTGGGACAATATTCCTAGAATTCTTCTGCGCAAGGGAGACAACCGCAGTGCGGTTGTGTCTCAGCAAGAGTTGCCTTGGAACCTTTGGTTGCCCACGTGGGCACACCTGCCAACAGTTAACATCTCCCACTTGCCCATAGAGGGCACAGTAAATGTCAGTTGCCACAAAGAGCAATTCATCTCTCAACACTTGCTTCTCAATCTACATATGATGAATGGAAGTGAGCGACCTTACGAGAGTCAGCACAACAATGAGTAGTGATCTATTAAGTTATCACCAAAACTAACAGATCACAATACTCCAAAGGAATCCCGTAGTACCCTAGATATCTTCATATTCACCAGCTTTGACATCCTGGATCTCTCAAAACTAGCGACGTCAAAACTAGAACGTTTTGTATTCACGACTTTATCGCCACTAAGTCGACATATTCCTCGAGGTGTGAACCACAAAACATGGTGCAATATTTGGATGTCTTCTTGAGTTCTCATGTCAATTCAATTAGTCTTGATCACCTTTCTAGTCATGTCCCGCTGGACTGTATAACCATAGCCCTAAGGAGCATGCTAAAAGTAGCGACATCAAGCTTCCTTTTCATGACATAGATCTCAAGTCCTAAGGGTACAGATGGATCAATGAATTATGATCCAAGAGCTCACACAATGATGAAACAGAGATCTCATTCATCATTCTCTTCAATGGCGTTTTACGCACATGTGGTATGTACACATGCTACGGTGTTCTTCCATCATTATGGGCGTGTCACATACAACATAATAAAAAAACACCATACGGTTCTTAGTCTAGCCACTCCCACTGCGGCTAACCCGAGTCTCACGACCTCTTTCATAAACTCGCAACGGCTTAATGAAGGCTTCACGGATTTGATTCTCATATCCTGTGATCGATCCAGAGGGACCTCATCTTAACTCATTTTAAGGCGACAATAAAAAGGAATATCTGCTCGCTCTCATAGCGCCATAGATATAAATTTATCTTGCGCGCTCTCATAGCGCCATAGATAAAAATTGTCTCATCTTGCTCGCTTTCTAAGCGCCAAGGTGAATGACCCGTGTGATGGGGTCCATTCAGAGCCTAGTGACACTTTTCTTGATGTGTAAGTATTCCAACCATAGACACATAAGGAAGGAAAACATAATAACTTAATTGTCAATCAATAATTGTGCACATCACAATTTAAAACATCCCATATTATAATAATGGGTTACAAATGCCTCCCTGGATTTGTTTGGTTAGTGGATCGGCCAACATATGACCTGTCGAATGTGTCGAAGAACCACCAACTCCTTTGCAACTAAATCCTGAATATAGTGATAACGAATGTCAATGGTTTGGTTCGCCCATGGTATTAGGGTCCTTAGCATAGGCCAAGGCCGATGTGCTATCAATATACAGCACCACCGCCTCCTTGACAAATGTGTCATGGCCAATCGCTGTAGGAAACTTTGCAACCAATAGCCTATTGACATGCAGCAGAACATGCCACATATTCTGATTCTATGGTGGATAAAGCAATGCACGTTGTTCTTGCTACACCAAGAAAAATCTCTTAAATGCTTTCCAATGAACGAGACCGGGATTACTTTGATAAGACCAACAAGGCCCACCGCAAAGCTAATGTCTGGCCGTGTACATAACATGGCATACCTTAGGCTTCCAATTGCAGCAGCATATGGCACTTTAGACATTTTCATTCTTTTCCTTATCAGTTTGTGGACATTGACTGATACTTAAAACACAACTCTTATCAATTGAAGTATCGATGGGTTTGGAATAAT
The DNA here is from genome assembly GCA_014218235.1 of Colocasia esculenta. Classification (NCBI taxonomy): domain Eukaryota; kingdom Viridiplantae; phylum Streptophyta; class Magnoliopsida; order Alismatales; family Araceae; genus Colocasia; species Colocasia esculenta. The sequence continues at coordinate 12,166 of JACBKR010003040.1, forward strand.
GCTTCGGAATCGCTCAAGAATCTTATTTATATAAGTCTCCTGCGACAAACACAAAAGTTTATTCGAGCGATCTCTTGTGATTTTTACTCCTAGCACATAATTTACTTCACCCATGTCTTTTATCTCAAAGACAGAAGACAACCATTTTCGAGTGGCTTCGATAGATTCCATGTCATTTCCAGCCAATAAAATGTCATCAACATATAATGTCAAAATAAGAATCTTTTCCGCCATACGTTTAACATACACACAGTGGTCTTCTTCAATCATCTCAAAACCAAATGAGATAATAGATTTATGAAATCTAAAATACCACTGTCTAGACGATTGTTTGAGGCCATAAATGGAACGTTTGAGACGACAAACTTTGCGCTCTTGTCCCTTTGCCTCAAAACCTTATGGTTGCACCATAAATTTCTTTCTTCGTCTAGTTCTCCATTGAGAAATGTTGTTTTAACGTCCATCTGAAAAAGTTCTAAGTCTAAATGTGCATAATGGCTAGAATAAGGCGAACCGATGTGAATCTCACCACTGGGGAGAATGTCTCATCGAAATCTATACCCTCCTTTTGAGTATATCCTTTCGCCACAAGTCGTGCTTTATATTGTCGATAGATCCATCCGCCTTGCATTTGACTTTGAAAATCCATTTATTTCCAATAGCCTTACGCCCTGGAGGGAGGTCGACAAGTTCCCAAACTGATTCTTACTCATAGAGTCCATCTCATCTTGCATTGCTTCCTTCCACTCTTACTAGCAGATGAAGTAATACTTCTTTAACAGAAGTAGGCTCATCATCATCAGCAAGCTGGCACACAAGGGCCTCCTCTTCAATCTCAAATCGACGACGAGGCATGTGTCCACGTTTGCTACGGCGTATCTGATCGTCTTGTTCTTCTATAGGTGTGCTCCCACTGGGCACAAAGCTCCCACTATCATGATCATCTCTACTATCTCCGGCGGCTTCCTGGTTAGGACCTAATTCCCCCCTTCGCTGGAAGATGGTAGAATATCATTGGGGTCATCCAACTCATGGAGATCAAGACTCTTTCCAGTGTCACCGATACTAGGAAATTCTGTTTCTAAGAAAACAACATCTCGTACGTCTTTCTCTGTCATTCCTCCATTCGGATGTTGTCCATACATGACATAACCCTTAGAGCCTTTAGGATATCTTATAAAGATAAACTTTCTAGCTTTAGGGCCAAGTTTTCCAAACTTGTGAGAAGTGTCATGGACATATCCCGCTAAACCCCATTGCCGTAGATTATCTAAATTGGGTTTTTCACCACGCCATAACTCATAAGGGGTGGAAGGAACTGACTATGAAGGTACGCGGTTAAGGATGTAGGCCGCAGTCATTATAGCATCCCCCCAAAAAGATATTGGAAGGTTGGCATGCGCCATCATCGACCTAACCATATCTAACAGTGTTCTATTCCGTCTCTCAGCAACACCATTTTGTTGCGGCGCATATGGAATAGTTTATTGTCTGCGTATTCCTTTTTCTTACATAAAGTTCGGAACTCATCCGAAAGATATTCACGTCCTCGATCTGTCCGAAGAACTTTTATGTTTTGCCTAATTGATTCTCAACCTCTGATAAGAAGTGTTTGAAGCAATCTAACGCTTCATAGCGGTGAGCGATCAAATAGACATATCCATCATGAATAATTATCTATAAATGTGAAGAAATAGGCAGCCCTTGACGGGTCTTCACACTCATGGGTCCGCAAATGTCGGAGTGGATCAATTGTAAGAGTTCAGTGGCTCTCTTAGCCTTTCCGAAAGGCTTACGACATGCCTTACCGGCTAAACACGATTCACACACAGGAAGATTGACTTTAGCGAGTGGGCCTAGCAAGCCTTCTCGAGCTAACCTTGTCATTCTATCTTGTCCGATGTGTCCTAGCCGAGCATGCCAAATTATCGAATCAAGATTATACTGTGTTCACCACATAAGACACAGGAAAATTATCATAATCCAAATCTAATTAAACAAGCCATCCATGAATAAAGCATGACCATATATAACATTGTTCAAACATATGTCAACTTGGTTGCTAGCAAAAGAAAAAGGGAAGTCTATGCTAATAATGATATGACTGATAGTAGATTAGCTGAATTCTAGGCGCCTAGAGTACTTCATGGAGAGTTAAGACTCGTCCAGTCTTTAACTTGAGTTGATAAACACCAACTCCAAGGACTTCCTCGCTGGAACCATTTCCCATGTATACTCTTTGCGATCTCCGCTGAGATTCGGCGATAATCCACGAACTGCTCGATCCCTTGTTATGTGCTTGGTCGCTCCTGAATCAACTCCATTCAGGATTTATTCGAGCAACTAGGATATGCGAACAAACATGCACAGTTGTAGAGCAAGGAAATTGGAATACCTTTTTCGGCTCAGTGCATTCACGAGCGAAATGTCCCAATTGTCCACAATATAGCATTTGGCTTCGACTTGTCTCTCTTTCCACCGCGCTTGCCTCTTTGGCGCTTCGGTGTCTGCCCCGTCTTAGAAGTGGATGCAACATTTTGCCTCTTCCTCTTGAAGTTCTTCTTTGGACCGTTCTTACCCTGCTGTCTGCCTCCCTGGGCGACAAGAGCAGTAGCGCGCATGGCTTCCTCGTGCTCAGCCTCTAACTCCACACGGCGAGAGATGTCAGAAAAATTCTTAATGCTCTCATTGTGAGTTAGGATCTGTTCATATGAGTCCAAGAGTCTGGCAAAGATCTTATTACAGCCTGCACTTGCTGCTCATAAGTAAGATCGTGACCTGCAGACTTCAAGTCGCGGATCATGCTTGACATTAGCCTTAGATGCTCAGTCATGTTCTGACGGGGATCATTTTGGAGGGTCTCAAATTCAAAACAAGAGCCCTTAACCTCGTGGTAGAGGTTCCTCCAAAAGAAATCTTCAACTTTTCCCACATCTCCTTGGCAGTCTTACACTTATCAAACTCGCCAATCAGATCATCTTGCATGCTGCTTAACAGTGTAAAGCACGTGCTACGATCTTTGTTGAACCAAACTTGTAAGCATCTTGATCTCTTCGGTGTTGAGCAGTGTTGCCTTCTGCGGGCGGGTCAGGGACGTTGTAATGTGATCAAGCAACTCTTGCTCGTTCAAAAGATATTGGATTTTCCGATGCCAATGTCATAGTTAGTACCATCTAATTTATCCCCTTTCGTTAAGTCAGCAATTACATTCTCGAGGCCATCGATGAATCACTACATTAAGATAATAATGAGAAGGCTAAGTTGACATTTTACACATCAGTCTATTTGATCCAAAATCTACACTATATATTAAATATTCTCCATATAATAAGATCAAAAGTAGACTTAGAGAACTACAGTCATCTCCATTTATATAAGAATATTCAATATTATTAGGGTAATTTGATCAATAATGTAAAGGGAGAGGAACTAACATCTCTCAATTTTTAAGCATGTATGTACTAAACATGAATAGTCAAAAGATTAACAACAATTAATCATGCTCAAATATATTCTAATAATTTTGAACAATAATTAATCATGCATGTTCAATAGAAATTAATGATTTTAAACATGCATGTTTCAAACCCTCAACACATGATTTTATATCATCGGATCATACATAGATTGCTTGATTATTAAATGCATGAATAAATTTATTGCATGGACTAATACAATTTATTGCATCGGATCATACAATATATCAAGATTAAACTAACTCATATAATTTATTGCATGGACTTAAATAACACAATCTCATAGTCATGAAGCTAATGATGATCCGAAGTAATAATAAAATCATGTCTAAAATTGCGATAACATCATAATAGCTAAAGCAATCGTCTGAGGCGGGGTAGGTCAAAGGAGACGGCGCCGGGGAACATGCCGTATGTGACACCAGACTCGTCGTACCGCCAAATTTTCATTATGGTGGCGACGAGGGACCGGGTCAGCATTCCCTGTCGATCCCGTCCAATAATGCGGCTAAGTCGAGCTCGACCACGAAGTCCGCTCGGCAAAATCACATTAGTGCGACGTCTGGCAAGACGGTCAAGTTCACGTCGCCGACGGGGCGCGCCCTCATGCGGACCTGTTCCACCAGAAAAGTGCGCCTGAGCATGGGCGGACCAGTACCCATGCGCTCAGCCAAGCCGACATGTTCGCACAGCGCCATGCCTGCACCCTCGCGAACCGTCACGCCTGCATGCATGGACCACCCATGCACACTCCAAACTGGCCTGCATGGCTGCGAGGACCTCCGTGAACAACTCCGCGCGTGCCAGGGCCGCTGTCATACCACGCCCGCCTGCATGACGGCCAGTGTCGCTGACTGCACGTCTGCACCAGCCCGTGTGGCCACGCGTCGCGCGTCTGCGCCATCGGCGCCAGCCCGCTGGTCGCGGGTGATGTACTCGCGAGTGGGCTCCCGGCTGCGGGCGCCAGCCGCATGGGCCTGCGCCACGTGCCTGCCTGGGCGTGGTCTGCATGGCCGCGGTCGTGGTCTGCGCGAAGGCCCGCCTGGCCGTGGGCCGGTGGCCATCGCCCGCGAGGCCGTGGGCGACGCGGTGCCCGCCTGCGCCCGCGTGGCGGGGGCAACGTGGCGCTCGCCTGCGCCCGCGACCCGCCCACGCCCGCGTGGCAGCGGGCGACGCCGCACTCGCCTGCGCTCACATGGCCGCGGGGCGCCCGCGTTTGCCAGGTCGCGGGCGACGCGGCTCCCGCCCACATGCTCGCCTCCGTGCTGTTCCGCCTCGCCGCTTGCTGCTGCTGTGACTGCGTGAAGCAGTGCGCGTTGCAGGGTCGTGCCATCGTGGGCTTCACGCCCCTCGCGCATCGCCGCCACCCGCGTCGTCTGTAGACGCGCGCGAACCATGCCTCGCGTCGAACGTCATCCGGACGTGATGAGGAGAACCGCGCAGTGCTAGAACTTAACTCCGTGCAGTCATCTTCTTCCATTGCAGCAAGCACTTGCGCATGGAGATCGTCCGACGACATCGTGGAGAGAGGAACGTGATGCTCTGATACCAGTGTAGGACCTGTTATACGGGGTGTGTACCTCGTGCGTTGCGGAATGTCGTAGGATCGGGAAGAAGTCTACTAGAGTCTTCTTCGTAGTTCCTCGCTCCAAACGTCCTCGGGATGCGATGGTGATGTCCCGTGAGAGAAGCCTTACACTTATGTGTGAGTGAGAGAGAGTGAGAGGGGAGACTTGCGCTGGTTACTTCCAAGTGAGAGAATCCTCCTTCTCTCATGCGCATGGGAGAGCCAAGAGAAGAGTCCATTTTCTGTTGGTTTTTCTTGGGACAATATTCCCAGAATTCTTCTGCGCAAGGAGACAACCGCAGTGCGGTTGTGTCTCCAGCCAAGAGTTGCCTTTGGCAACCTTGGTTGCCCCACGTGGGCACACCTGCCAACAGTTAACAGTTCGGACGACCTCTCTTCTTTGTTCGGACGACCTCACTATTGTATGTACGAGAGGGATCGTGAACAGGGCCTGCCTTAGCTCCCCTTTCGACATGAGAGCGATGTGTTTCAGGAGATAAGGCTGAGGAAGATCGGTACGTTCCTCTTATGGGGACATGTGCCATGTGAAACCTTTGATAAGGACTTGACTTGTTTTACCCACCTGATACCGGACGAAACGTTCTCCTCTTTTTGTGTTAGGTTATTTTGTATGTTTTTGATCCGTCGGCTCTATCTGACGAAGGCTCCACACAGCCCGGCGCTTTTGTTGTTTTGCTCTCGCATGATGATAAATCTATATGAGCGTAACTCTCGGGATGAACGAGGCCTTGCCCGCGTGCGTGTGCCTTTGATGTTTCTTTTTCATTAATTAATTAATGAGGGAAAGATATGCTGTAATCATCCCAGGGTTCCGCTGCTTTTAATATGTTGAGATCGGAATTTCGAGGGAGTACGTCGTCTTTACGAGGGAGTACGATGTCAGACCACTATTCTGATTAGTGTATATTGAAATCACAATAGTTAGAATACCATACATAAAGGTCTGTTTTTTTTTTTTTTTTACATATAACCCCCTAACCTGTTAATATTCTAAATAATCTTATGAAATTACAATATTTTAAAATCACCCCAGCAATATACTTGGCTTCGAAACTAAACCCACCCCCATCTCTAGAGTTAGTATTTTATTATTATTATTATAGCTCATTGATATTTTCGTTGAAAACCTCTAAGATTCGAACTCAGAGCCCCGCCCCTTGCAACCAACCTGCCTAGTGGCGGGGGGACCAACAAACCCTAGAGTTAGTTGCCATCCAGCGGGATCAAGGGGGTGCTCCGGCAGGTCCAGCAGGAGGTGGGGGTGTATGGGTTTCGACAGCTTCCAATAGTACTGGGGCTGGTGCGGGGAGCTACAGCAACTCCAGCGAGCAGGTGGGGGGATGGGAGGGGTTGCTCCGTCAGTTGGCTTGGAGGGAATCTGGTGCTGTAGGTCCAGTTGGAGGGTCGGCCGGGAGCAGCTCCGGTTGTACCTTGGGGCAAGGGACGGTTCTAACACCGGGTTTGCCGGAGTTGGGGGCCTTTGTGCTGGGGGACAGAGGCAAGGGGCTTGTCGCAGCAAAGGACAGGGCCTTACCACGATGCAGGGTGGGGTGTGGGGGTTCGGGTGGGGGAGGGAGGGAGGAACCAATGGGCAAAGTGTTCACAAGTAGGAGTAGGTTCACCTCTAGTTAATGGGAGTTCAGTAAAAAAAACATAGACATAGGAAGTTATTTTTAGTCTAAGAAATTGCATTGCAGGGGGTCATTTTCAAATATGAGATTTGAGGGAGTTATTTAAAATATCTATAAATTGCGGAGGGTTATATGTAAAAAAAAAAAACTAGCGATTTTGTTACATTTTTTGTATCCTATTTTTTTATGTTATGGATGCATCTGCCATGGTAGTTGTTGTTTGAAGTATTACTCTTTGAAAATACGGCAGAGGATTGCTGGGAGATCAATAGGCACATCAAGAAGTTTGTGTTGACCAAGTTGTAAGTCTAGGGGGGGGGGGGGTGAATGGATTGTCAAAAATCATTTTTAAGATTTTCTGTAACAAACAACTTTCAAAACACTAAATGTAGCGGTTAGAGTTAGTGAGCAGCGGGAATAAAGATAAAGGCAACCACACATGCAACAGGAATTTTATCATAGTTCGGACCTCTTATCAGCAAGAGTTCTACATCTAGTCCCCAAGAAATAACTTGAAATTCCATTGACAATGGTACAGTCCCCCTCAAGGACACTTACCCATCCAAGAATTGCTGGCCTTCTCTTCAACCCACGAAGAGGTAATACACCACCTGTTGCAACAGGTCTTCCTTTTACAAAGGGAATAAACCATCCACTACACAGCACGTTCTCTTCACTAAAGAAAGAGGAACACTCTATGAACAGCATGGAGGTTGTGACCCCTAGACTAAGCTAATAGAAACAATACACTGCTTCATCTGAGGCGCGATCTGAGAAAGCAAACGAACTACAAAGTATGAAGCAACACTCTCAGATCATTACAAGCTCTCTCTCAAGGAATGATTCAAGAACAAGGCTTTGAGGAGAGCTAAGAGTGATGAAGTTGATCTATGTGAAGGAGCAAGCTCAATTCGAAACATTGTTGTTGATAGCTTTTTCTCTATCCGTTCCGTATGTCTTCACTACGCCTTCATGCTCTATTTATCTTCTCTTCTTGTAAAATACCCATTGAAGTATCCTTTGTGTCTCTTTTCTTGAAACTTGTCTTTGACAAACATATAACAGGTCCAATGTAGGAGGAGGTATACTACTGGTAACCTACAAGCAATAAATGTTTGGATAGAGACAAAGAGAGAGGGAGATCATATGGATATTTTCTGTGTTAGTCAACATAGCATGTCCAACGTTGTAGGACTGTGTGACTACTGGAAACATGTAAGCAATAAATGTGGGATACAGAGGAAGAGAGAGATTGATTCATATGGATATCTTCTGTGTCAGTAATGTCACAGGTTATGATGTAGGAAGATATACGAAAAAGGATAAGCTCATTCTATCACCATTTTAAAGCAATAGATGATATTTCATGAAAATGGTAAACAAAAAAAGGATGATATGCATGGGAACTATATCCCGTGATAGACTATACGTAATAAGATATCTTTGAATGCATTTGTAAGGAAGATATGCATCAGATAGTAGGAGATTTGAAATACACATCTTTAAAAACAATATCGCACACCATATAACAAGATTCGTTCATAACATAGATTTGTCATAAAGTCAATCAATTTAATTGTGACCATAATCAATATGATTATTGCAGAGATAATTGTTTTGATAAAGATGATCATGGTATTGAAAATAATTTATCTTAAATATCAATGGATAATAAAATGCCAATCGATGTTTAAAAGATAATCGATGTCCAACAGCAATCGATGTGTAAAGACAATCGATGTTTAAAGGCAATCGATGTCTAACGGAAATCGATGTCTAACAACAGTCGATGTCTAACGGCAATCGATGTCTAAGGATAATCAATGTCTAAAAGTAATTGATGTCTAAAGGCAATCGATGTCTAATGACAATCGATGTCTAAAGGCAATCGATGTTTGAAGACAATCGATGTTTTAATGCAACTGATAAAGACAATCAATGTGAATGCAATCAATGTTTAGAGATAATCGATGAGAAAGCAATCAATGTTTAAAGGTAATTGATATGAAAGCAATCGATGTTTAAAGATAATCGATGTTTTGATGCAATCAATAGATAAATACAATCGATGTGAATGCAATCGATGTTTAAAGATAATCGATGTGAAAGCAATCGATGTTTAAAGGTATCGATGTTAAGGATAATTATGTTTTGATGCAATTGATAGATAAAGACAATCGATGTGAACGCAACGATGTTATGCTGAGCACTAATCGATGTTTAAAAAAATATAATCAATGTGAGCCATCGATCTTAACTATACAATCGATGTGAGTTTGTTCAGCAATCTATGTGATATTAAAACATCAATCGATGTAGACATATAAAACTTATATGAAAAGACTTATAACTTAATTGAGTTTATTAACTATAGAAGAGTCATTGCATTGCAACATGTTGACAAACTTCAGAAACGATGTTAGTCAAATATTTTCCATAGTTTTGTTACCACCAAAATAATAAATAGAGATAAATGTTCACAATCTTCCCGTTTTTAGTGATGACAAATAATATAAAATTGAAATCAAGACAATGTCATAAATATGTATTTCAGAGTATTTTCTCCCTCTTTTCGTCATTAGTCAAAAAGGTTAGAGAGGGAGAGATGGAGAAAGAGAAATGGAGGCCAAGGATATGAGATTGTATTAATTAAGAACTGAGAAATTAGATAAAAAGGTAGGCGACAATAAGGAAGCAAGAGAGTTATAATTGGTCAAGCTTTTGCTTCTTGCTCTTCAAATTAATTCGAATAGTTCCCAACTGATGGAATAGGATGGCCCCATATCTGCTCTAAATTTCTGAATATGAATTTGTTCCTGAGTCTAAAGGAATCGACAATACTCTGTGTCACTGAGGGATAGCTATATAGCCGGAGAGTATCAAACTGGCATGCTGCAAAAAACTGATCTATAGATATAGGGTAAACAAATATTGTTGTCCATTAATTCTTGTTTCAGAGCAACAAAAATTTATATCTTTCACCCATATGGCAAAAGGATCTTTAACTAGAGGGATGGAATTGTGATCCATGAATTGCTCAGGGGATAAACTGGGCTAATTTTCTTGCTGTTGAGCTTGATTAAACTGCTCTAGCTATTGAGCTGCCTGTGCATAGGTCGTTCGCCATTCAGAAAGAAATAATCTTTCAGATTCTGCTAACAAAGTGCTAAAACTACAGCCTTAATGAAGCCTTTGTGATACTCTCTAAAGAGAAAATAGTTAAAAAGCCAAAGGCACTCCTTTTTGAACTTGAATTATGGCTTTAACTCTGGCATACCATTCAAAAATAATGGGTCCAACATCAGAATCCATTAAGAGAAAATGAATTTTAGGCAATAATCTGAATTCTGGCAACTTGAGGGTGGCAAAGTTGACTTGATATTCTGTGTTGTGCCTATTTTTCACGCAAATGTCATCCAATACATATCTGAATTGAGCAAGTTGAGCTTCGGGGATACCATGAGTATGACAATAATCATTGTACAACTGAAAGTGCCTTAACAACTTGGTTTCCTTTTGGAGTTTTGGTGCCCAATTTGTGGTGTGCAGGCGCACAAACCACTTAGAAAGAGAGAGGGGATGGTCTGTTGGAGGGTACCTTCGATCCCTTTCAATTTCATACTTCCTGTATAGAACACTATTAGACTTGGCCCATTGTTGCTCTGTCTTAGACTCAACAGTGGAGAGAATTTTGTGTATCTTAGATTTGGGCATATTTGATAAAGGAAAAATGAGAGAAAGATATTCTGAGAGATTCAATCTGGGTAACCCAAAAACCGCTACAAAAGTGCACTTCTGAATGTACTTTGTATATACTAATTTCCATCGGTGAGTAATAGCCAAAGAATACCACAGTGGTGGAAATTGATCTGGAGAGCTATGGGGTACCTACTCTTAAGAGACCTTTCTTTGTTTAGGAGTTGGACTAGAGGATGTCAGAGAATCTGTTCTGTGAACATGAGAGGCAACAGATAGAACTACCTTGAGAATGACTTCATCAAATTCATCCTAATGTCACTAACATTGAGGTCAATGACACATGCTCCTTAGGAAAAATGGTGATGAAGGATGGTGGAGTAGGTGGATGAATCAAGGAAAAAGGTGTGGGTGGAAGGGTGTGTAGAGGGTCCAGCTGAAGTGGTACTGAAGAAGAAGGATGTATAGGCTGGAGGTGCTTCTGTTTGGTGTGTGGGATTGATGTTGAGGGATAGTTGAGAGGAGGTAGATGGAGTGTGACGGCCCTCATTATACCGGTACGGTTATACCAACCCACGTCGGTATAGCGAGCGCTGCCACAGTGGGACATTTACCCAAACGATACGTACAGTTGAGATACACGCGAATATACAACAGAGTAGCGGAAGTAAAAGACAACAGTCTCCATTCATTCATCATCCACACAAACATACATGCAATTCGCCATTAACATAAAAGAACTAAAGGTCACATAATTTAAATTGCTGAAATAGAACTACAAATTGTCCACATTTATACATCCTTTTCATAATACTCTAATACAATGTTCAATTACATACTTATGAAATACACAATCTCAAAGAAACTCCAAAGCTAGCTAATCTCCGCGCTCGGAGTCCGTCTCTGCTACCTCCTCCGAAGGTGCCACGTCACAAACTAACCTGTACGCCGAAGCAAGGAGTGAGTTCAGGGACTCAGCAAGAAACACTACTCATGATATACACGTACAAGTCCTAGTGGTTTCTACATGCACATTTACAATTTGCAACACATAGTGCTAGTCCATTCAAGTTTCAACCTATCATGAACGTTTTACAATTTTATACATGGATCATGCTTTCAGATTTCTAAAAATAAAACACCTATCACATGCTCTCTATTCCATTTACTCATGAAACTTTAATCTTTAAGGAACTAAGACATGAGAGCTACCAACATGAACAATTTTACATACATGAAAGGGGTACACAACTAGCATGGATTTCACATGTCCTTAAGCGCACACATAACATTTTCACATGCTTTAGGTTGCTGATTTCACATGGTTTAACGGCTGTAAACCTATACATGAAAGCTACAATATTGCATATAAAACATATCATGTGTTCAACAATCATGCTATCTTTTGCCCGTTTTCACCAATTATCCCTAACATGGATCTAACATCCTTGCACATAATAACATGATGATAATAACATAAATTCACTGATTTCACATGATTTCAGATTTGTCTCACATGGTTTTCAATAACACATTTTCACATTTTTAGTTTCACATTTTCTTTACACAATTTCCTCTTTCACATGGTTACACTTTACACATACACATTCACATTATCACTTACACATTTACACATGGACACATACACATTACACATTTCACATTACACATTTAGGTGCCGTGACACATAGTCCAAACCACCAAAGAAGGACATATACACATCACATTACACATAGACGCCATCTAGGCATTCCAATGGCGACTCTTGGACTGTGCAGACCGGGAGAACAAGTCTCTACCCTAACCAGTGGTACTTGTCCACCTCCAGGATTTCCCCCTAATGCCCTTAGGGTCACTTACACATTGAACTTTCTCAGGGGGACTTTTCCCTGATACAGCTCCACTGCCCTCTACGGAAGCAGTGTCCATTGGCACAGTTGCACATTTACACATTTACCGTTTTACACATGGTTTTACACTTCACACTTTTCATCACATTCACTTCCTCACTCACATGAATATCTCTGTTTTTTTCCTAACATGGTACTACAGAATTTCAAGAGCTTAGCACACAGTGATTTCACCAATCAAGTTGGTTTTAGACAATAACTAATCACATTACGATAATATACGTAGATTATCACATTTCACATGAAAAATACTAACTTCTTATTTACTGGTAAAAATGACCTGAAATTTTAACCACATGTGTTTTCAGGTTCAAGATCATACACTCAAATTTTCAGATTTTTTGAGCTAAATAGAATTTACAGAAAATAAAACACCTATAGCATACTATTCACAACTTAAGTTAACATGGGGTTTAACATATCATGCAAATTGCCACTTACTGTTTTAAACAGAGGCTACTAAATATGCATGATTTGAGAATACAAAATTTCCCTAAATCAATCTATGGATTTCACCACAACATTCTTGCATGCTTTTATTTTACCGAGCCGGATTTATTAGCAATTTAACAAGCATGGATAATTAACAAAATTGCAAACACATATACTGACCCACTAATCTTCATGATCAGACCAAAACAAGACATTCATACTAATCCTAATCATGAACAAGGATTTGCAAGATTATCTACAAGTCATGCTCACAAGTTTAAAGGGGTACAATTATCCTACATTTACCATCACGCATCACACTCATTCACACACCACAATGATAATATACATAGAGTATAGGATTACCATATATCCTCATCACGGAAAACATACCGAAATTAATGTATAAGAAGGGCAGAACAGCTCACTGTTCTGTCCAGAGGAACTTGGCGGCAGTCTCTGGCCGCTGACTCAGAGTCAGCGACAGGGCCGATGGACGCCAAGCATGATCTGGGCGTCAGGGACTTGCCGTCAAGCCAGGTCTGTGCAGAAACACAGACCCGAGCTCTCAAACTTGGGTGAATGGGAGGGTCTAGGACTCGAGGAAAAATCCATAAAAATAGCAAAACGACCTAGACTCATACGGGGACATCATGGATAGGTCACTTGCCTTTTAAAATTCTCCAAAGGGTTTAGGGTATTGGTGAAGCCTCCTTGGGCTGTCCCAAGAAGTGCAGAACTCCCTCCAAACGATCTCTCTCCGGGCTCCTAGATGATCTCCACGCCGAGGGGATGTTGGGGAAGCCTCCTCTTTGATCCAGCTACCTTCTTGAAGCAGTGGAACGCCAGATCAAGCTCCAGGGGGTCGGATTTGTGGGTGCTAAGAGGGGTTTTCTCACAGACTTTCTCTAGGGTTTTCTTTCTCACTTTTTCTCCTCTTGCAGGTGAAGGGAGGAGTGGGGAGAGCCATTTCGGGTTCAGACCTAAAGAGAGTCTCTCTCCCACTCACCAGGCTGATTTGACAGCCTTCAGAGCCGTTGGGGGACAACCCCCATGGTTGGCTTGCCTTGTTTCAGAAGCTTGCAGCTCTGCTGCGCATTCAGGCCAGAGAGATTGGCGTCCATATCGCTAGGACGGCCGGATTAGTGTCGGCGTCCAGGTCTGACGTTGACACCACCTCAGTGGCCAGGGTTGACGCCAAGGGGCCTTCGGCCAGAACCCTAAAATATTAGAAAACCAAGCATACCATATATATACGTGCAATACGTATACGGTGTTATACCCATACTATCACCATGCAATACATGCATTATCTATATTTAATATAAAACACATGCACACGTAATTAACTAATTAATGCATACGTAAATATGTACATACATACACAAGCACAAATATACACACGTAAATACAAATAAGGCGACGGAAATTCGAGGGTCTTACATGGAGAGGTGGCCATTAGTGGGTTGATGGAAGAATGTGTGGGGGATGAAGTTGGTCATCAATAAATGGTGTTGTAGAAGAAATGTTTAGGGACAGGTTTCTTTCAAGGTTCCAGAGCAGGAGGAGCAGTGGATGGGTCTACTGGTGAGGAAGGGTCAGGTGACTATCCCACTGAGCCATAGATGGAATCTCTGCATGAAGATTGTCTGTGCCAGGCTCCATATCTTCAGGTTGATCAGTTGGTGCTGAGGGCCTGGTAGCCCTACGACTTCTACCAGCTCAGATGGCCCTGATGGCCCAGCATCTCCTCTGCCTGGCTTGAAGGACCTGATGGCCCTGCTTCTTCTTCTGCCTTTTCTGAAGGCCCTGATGGATCAGAAACTTCCTCTGCCTGTCCTGAAGGCCCCGATGGCCCTGCATCTTCCTTTGCCTATTATGGAGGATGGCCCTACATCTTCTATGTTATTATGAAGGCTCTGATGGTCCTGCTTCGTCTTCTGCAAGTGGTACTGAAGCATTTTCTTGCTCAATTGGCCCTTGAGGTTCAACAAAAATTATCATGTCTATTGACTGAGGCAGATGAGATTAGGTGAGTTCTCACAAGTTGGGTGAGGTCAGTCACCATGCTCCGTAAGCTGCCCAATTCAACCTTTATATCCTTAAGCTCATCCTTTACCTCATACAGAAGTTTTCCTTGAACATTCTGGCTGTCTATAACAGGTTCAAAATCACGTTGCATTGTACATAGAATTTCTCCTTGAGCATTGAGCCTTTCTATAACAGGCTCTAAGTGATCACAAACTTTTAGCTTTTTGTTCTTCTTGTGACCTTTCTTGTGGAGGGGAGGTACAATAGTGTTAGGGATAGGAGAAGCTTCTTTTTTGGGTACACCACTTTGTCTAACAACATCATCAATAGAGGGATGATCAGCAATAATTGCATTATCAACAAGTCCATCAAGGAATCCCATCTTCAGGTTGATGGACAAGAGCATCATCATCAGATGCATCTTCTACTAATCCTTCCATAAACATTCTTCATGAACATTTTCTTTAGGTTCCCCCTAAACTGGTGCCAAAAAGGATTCTTCAGTAACTATATCTAAATTTTCATCAGCACATTGGCTATGAAAATTTCTTGATGCTCCCCTCAACAGGGGTTCCTCCACAAGAGTATTAACATGCATTCCTATACAACAGGAGTTTCCACAACGGTTCAGTTACAATGCTTGGTGCATCTTCTGGTTGAAATAAAGATCAATAGGTTCAGGGATAACAGGTGTAGCTATCTCTGTATACATAATATCAGTCTCAACTTCTGAGTTGAGGGAGCTTCTATACTGTGAGCATCCGCCATAATGGCTTCTCCTGCTACCATAGAGTCCTTGGACCATACATTTCTAGACAGTGTTAATCGACACTCTTCTTGAGATTTATGGTTCTAATGGGTTCGCCCATTCTTCTAACAATCCCCTTCCAGGTCTACTTCAAAATGATAAAAAAATTGTGGAGTAAATGAGAATAGGGAAGAGGGACTGCCAACTTGTGTTCTTAACATCCCAGATGAGCTCAGGTGCGGCTTTCATCTTCTCAAAAATAATCAGTGCCATATTTACCTTTTGATTTTGCATAGCCAGAACATGACATCTGCATCCCTTTTGTATATTGAGACAAATTGGCACCATGGGGTACTAAGATTTGACAAACAATAAAATGTAATAGTCTATTGAAAGTAGTAAATTGATTGATATAAATCTTTCCTTCTTTAAGCTTATACTCTGTTCCAATGATACCGAGCCCCATGACATGAATATCTACTGAGTTTGTGAGACTGTGACCTTCTTTGGAACATTCAAATAACTCTTCTAATAAATCAAATGTTATTCTTACGTGCTTACCTTTGGAAGATGATACCAGTTGCTCCATCTTCAGATTGTAGGCACGTGTAGAATTCTTTCACTAAATGAGGGTAATGGGTTCGGAAACTGTGCACAAACCTGTCCACTTCATCCTTTCTAGGGCTTCCATGATACTAACCATGCCATGCTTGTTCAGATCGCTAGATCTATAGTCTTGTTTCCACATATCTTGATCTTGACTGTCTAAAATCTCTGGAGTTGATGATCTTCCGTGAGGAACTCAGCACTATATCATCCCAACCTGCTGGAAACTCCCTGATGTGGCCATGGGAATCAAAGAAGAAAGAATCTTCGAGCTCACAAGAGGTAGGAGAGCAAAACCCCTCAAGAAATTGAGTAGGAAGGATCAAGAATCTTGAAGAGTTAAGAGAGGCACTTCCGAACTCGTGAAACCAAAAAGGGTTGCGGAGCTTGGAGTCGAAAGGGCGTGGAGAGAGAATCAATAGAGAATGGGTTATAGCTCATCGAATAAATAGAAAAAGGAAAGGTAATCAGAATCTATAGGGCATTGATTACACAAAATGACAAAATAAGGTGTATCGATTACTGAGAAGCTTATACACCGGAGATATTGATTGATGACAGAAGCATATCGATTGAAGATGAAACATAAGAGAGGATAGAATTATTGGACCACTCCTATATTTTATCCTTTATTTTGGTGATAAAAAAATTCATGCTTAATTTTAATAACATGAATATATTTATTACCAATTTTCAAGATTATTTATGCATAAGAAATAACATGTTTTATTCAAAGTTTCTTCTTGAGTCGATGTTGGCAGTCGAAGTGGCCAATCGTAGTTCACATCGATTACACTCAAAGATCGATTGCATTCAAACATCAATTACATTGAAACATCGATTGCAATGAAACATCGATTACCTCAGAACATTGATTACATCAATTAGACTTAAACATCGATTACATTGGAACATCGATTGTATTTTACATCGATTACATTAGAACATCAATTAGTCTTCACATCGATTACTATTTTAAGTTCACATCGATTAGTGTTTTAAGTCCACATCGATTACTGTTATAAATCAAACATCGATTGCTTCATTTAAACATCGATTGTCTCAAACATTGATTACTTCATTTAAACATCGATTGCTTCACTTAAACATCAATTACCGTTATGAAACATTGATTGCCTCTGTAACATCGATTACCTTTATGAAACATTGATTGCCTCTGAAACACAGATTACTATTATACTTAAATATCGATTGCCTCTATATTTCAAATATTTCAAAATATCTTTGGCACTCAAATAAAAGTTCAAATATACTTCAAATATTTAACTTATTATTTCTTTGATTGATTGAAGATTTTTTTGTTGTGTACTTTCTATCTTATCAGGGTAGGTAAGCAAAAGAGTCGGTAAAAATTAAGGACTAAAAGGACTCCTTCCTTATACTAAAACGCAAAGGCCTTACCTAACATATCTAGATGTCAGCGAAAATCATGGACTTGCGAATAAGAAGGTATGTGCTATCTGATGAAATACTTTTGAAGTCTAACATTCTCTGTAGAAGTCTAGTTTTAACATGAGGAATTCGTTAAGACTCAAGCAAGCATCCGTTAGACACAATGATAGCAGAAGGAGATGAAGAAGAAGATGAGCAATGGCTAGAAGAGTCTCAACGGATCAAAGACCTCCAATGATTACTCTTCAATGGATCTGTTCAAGCAGCTCTTTAAAACAATGAAGCAAGGCTGAAGAACATAAGAAGAGCAAACCTGAAAATCATTTAAAGAGTGTACATCCAGTGAGAAGCCTCAACGCCATACACACTCAAAGCAAGAGAGAAAGAGCTAGATCCCAAGAAGAAGTGTGCATGCAAGCAACCATTTGAAGTATTCAAGCATTCAAGCTTCTTTTCTCTCTTCACTCTATTTGTGCATTATTGTAAATCTAGGGGAGAGTCTGTGAGCTGAGAGTTTGAGTTCCTTAGTGTTCATCTTGTATACTGTACTTTCTTTTCTAAAATAGACTTGTGTCCAGCTATAGGACTGTCTATAGTGTTCCTCTTCTTGTGTGAAGAGAAGGCTAGCAGGGTGATGGTGGATTCTATCCAGCTGTGGGCTTGTACATAGTGTTCCCCTTGTGTTAAGGGAAGAACCTAGCTGGGGTTGGTGTCAGCAAAACCTAGTTGGGGGTTTAAGTCTTATAGAACCGCACTAGGGTTTGTTCCAGGAGGGTGTCTTCTTGACCTATAACAGAAGTGAGTTTCCTTCCTACTCGAAAAGGAAGGGGACCAGCGGGGAGCTGGGGGTTTGTATATCCAAGGGGGGATTGTACCCTGGTTAGTGAAATCCTAAGATTTGCTTGGAGACTGGACGTAGGTCTTCCATTTGAGAAGTACTGAACCAGGATAAAATTCTTTATGTTCATTTGTGTGATTGTTTGTTTGAATTGCTTTTGAGCAGCTACTGTATCTACTACACACAAGTACATTCACTAACTAAAGTTTTCGAGTGGTAATTTTATTTGTATTTTCAGAAAACCTATTCCCCCCCCCCTTCTATGTTTATCCTTGCTATCTTATCAAGAGGGCCAGCAAGTGGTATCAGAGCACTGGTCTCTAAACTTCAAGAAGATCAAACAGTCTCAGAGCAAAGGTTAAATGACAACTCAAGGGTTTACTGAAGGCCAATCTCTCAACAAACCACCCTTGTTTGATGGAGAAGATTACAACTATTGGAAGACAAGGATGGAGTTTTTCCTCTAGGGTTATGATTATCATCTATGGACTATCATTGATGAAGGAGATCTGATAGTTTTCAACCCAAGAGAGAAGTGGACAGACAATGATAGAAAATTGCTCTCATAGAATAGTAAAGCCAAGAACCTCATTTGTTATGCTTTGACAAGAAGTGAATTCAACAGGATCTCAGTATGCAAATCAGCCAAGGAAATATGGGACAAGCTGAAGCTCACATATGAAGGAACCGACAAAGTAAAAGAAACTAGGATTGATATCCTGGTTACACAGTATGAAAAGTTCCAAGTCCTGACAGGTGAGACCATTACCCAAATGTATAGCAGATTTACTGACATAACTAATGGTCTTGCATGACTTGGAAACATATACAACACTAGGGATATGGTAAGAAAAATTCTCAGATCACTACTAAACCAGTGGACACCTAAAGTGATAGCCATTGAAGAAGCTAATGACCTTACAAATATGTCATTAGAAAAGCTCATTAGATGATTGATGGCACATGAAACCAACATGGAGCGACTATCTGCAAGCACATCCAAGAAAAATGTCACTAATGCTTTTAAAGTCATAGCTGCT
This sequence comes from Colocasia esculenta, assembly GCA_014218235.1. NCBI lineage: Eukaryota > Viridiplantae > Streptophyta > Magnoliopsida > Alismatales > Araceae > Colocasia > Colocasia esculenta. Next base: position 31,575 of record JACBKR010003040.1, read on the forward strand.
CCTTCCTACTCTTCTTCTTCTAGTACAGAAAATGAAGGCTCTGAAGAGAGTGATGTAGTTGATGTACTGTCCAAGCTTTAGAGAATTCTAAAGAGAAGAAAAATGGATCAACAAGGATCGATAAGAAAAACAAAAAGAAAAAGAACCAGTTTGTTATAAATGTAGGAAGCTTGGACATCTAATGCCAGATTTTCCAAGGCTCAAGAAAATTGGTCAGCAAGATAAATCCAAGAAGAAGCAAAGAAGTGATGAAAAGCACAAGAATTTCAAAAAGAGAGCCATGGCAGCTGCTTGGGACAATGAAGAAGTCTCCACTTCAGATTCATCAAGCTCAGATTCAGAAAAAGAGCATGCAAGTATGGCCCTTATGGTAGGACTAGATAAGGTACATTCTGACCCATCTTTTAATTCTTACACTGATTCAGGGTCAGAGTCTGAAGATTTAGAAGATGTCTTTAATGAACTTTATGAAAAACATAAAGGTGTTGTAAAAGAATTAAGAATCTGAAAATAACATTACTTACTTTTCTATATGTATATAAAAACCACCAATGGGTCAGCGACAAGGAGAGTGCACCTCCTCCCAGAGGGAGAAGATGGTCTCACTCCACTCGGTGATCCACCAAAGGGGGAAATTTTATTTCAAGAAAGAGGGTAAAAATACAGTACACCCGACCTCGTAATGCAACTACCACAAGGATTTACAAGTCGACACCAACCATAACAACACCGAAAAGCAGAAGCAGCTAAGGATGCCTAAAACTAGGCAACCCAGCTTTATCAACCAACAACACACCCCTAGAAATAGCAGGTAAGCTGCCAAAATCAGGGAAAGCGGAGCTAGATTCATGATAACAAGCAAATTGTCCAACGAGTCAGCAATCTGGTTTCCTCCCTATAAGTGTGCAAAATTTTCGGCTTTAGGAGCTGAATCATATTACAAATTCCCCGCCACCATGGAAGACAACCTAGTGAGGAAAGTGCCTTTAAGAGATCGCTCTAAGAAGAGTGGCAGAGTCTGAATTATATACAAAAA
>JACBKR010003041.1:0-31288 GCA_014218235.1 Colocasia esculenta
GGAATCCAATTTGGATCTCCGGATTGGGTCGGGCGTTCAATTGACGAACTAAAAAACACCCAAGTATATATATAAAGGGTCAAAACACACAACCCGGGGGTCCAAAATCCAAATAGGGATCGGATCGGCGTGCCGTTTTCTCCAACACGATCAGGTGGGTTAAAGTGACGTGTGGGAACTGACGGAATCCAATTTGGATCTCCGGATTGGGTCGGGCGTTCAATTGACGGAACTAAAAACACCCAATATATATATAAGGGTCAAAACACACAACCCGGCGGTCCAAATCCCAAATAGGGATCGGATCGTGCCGTTTTCTCCAACACGACCGGGTGGGTTAAAGTGACGTGTAGAAACTAACGGAATCCAATTTAGATCCCCGATTTGGTTGGGCATTCAAGGACGGATCTAAAACACGGCCAAACATATATAAATGGTTAAAAGACGCAACCCGGGGGTCAAAATCCCAAATAGGGATCGGATCGGCGTGCTTTCTCCGACACGACCGGTGGGTTAAAGTGACGTGTGGGAACTGACGGAATCCAATTTGGATCTCCGGATTGGTTGGGCATTCAAAGGACGATCTAAAAACACGGTCAACCATATATAAATGGTTAAAACACGCAACCCGGGGGTCCAAAATCCCAAATAGGGATCGGATCGGCGTGTCGTTTTCTCCGACACGACCAGGTGGGTTAAAGTGACGTGTGGGAACTGACGGAATCAAATTTGATCTCCGGATTGGGTGGGGCGTTCAATTCGGAACTAAAAACACCCAAGTATATATATAAAGGGTAAAAACACACAACCTGGGGGTCTAAAATCCCAAATAGAGATCGGATCGGCGTGCCATTTTCTCCAACACGATCAGGTGGTTAAAGTGACATGTGGGAACTGACGGAATCCAATTTGGATCTCCGGATTGGGTCGGGCGTTCAATTGACGGAACTAAAAAACACTCAAGTATATATATAAAGGGTCAAAACACACAACCCGGGGGTCCAAAATCCCAAATAGGGATCGGATCGGCGTACCGTTTTCTCCAACACGACTGGGTGGGTTAAAGTGACGTGTAGAAACTAACGGAATCCAATTTGGATCCCCGGATTGGGTTGGGCATTCAAAGGACGGATCTAAAAACACGGCCAAACATATATAAATGGTTAAAAGACGCAACCCTGGGGTCTAAAATCCAAATAGGATCACATCGGCGTGCCGTTTTCTCCGACACGACCGGGTGGGTTAAAGTGACGTGTGGGAACTGACGGAATCCAATTTGGATCTCCGGATTGGGTTGGGCATTCAAAGGACGGATCTAAAAACACGGTCAACCATATATAAATGGTTAAAACACGCAACCCGGGGTCCAAAATCCCAAATAGGGATCGGATCGGCGTGTCGTTTTCTCCGACACGACCAGGTGGGTTAAAGTGACGTGTGGGAACTGACGGAATCCAATTTGGATCTCCGGATTGGGTCGGGCGTTCAATTGACGGAACTAAAAAACACCCAAGTATATATATAAGGGTCAAAACACACAACCCGGGGGTCCAAAATCCCAAATAGGGATCGATCGGCGTGCCGTTTTCTCCAACACGATCAGGTGGGTTAAAGTGACGTGTGGGAACTGACGGAATCCAATTGGATCTCCGGATTGGGTCGGGCGTTCAATTGACGGAACTAAAAAACACCCAAGTATATATATAAAGGGTCAAAACACACACCCCGGGGTCCAAAATCCCAAATAGGGATCGGATCGGCGTGCCGTTTTCCCTCAACGATCGGGTGGTTAAAGTGACGTGTAGAAACTAACGGAATCTAATTTGGATCCCCGGATTGGGTTGGGCATTCAAAGGACGGATCTAAAAACGGCCAAACATATATAAATGGTTAAAAGACGCAACCCGGGGGTCTAAAATCCCAAATAGGATCGGATCGGCGTGCCGTTTTCTCCGACACGACCGGGTGGGTTAAAGTGACGTGTGGGAACTGACGGAATCCAATTTGGATCTCCGGATTGGGTTGGGCATTCAAAGGACGGATCTAAAAACACGGTCAACCTATATAAATGGTTAAAACACACACCCGGGGTCCAAAATCCCAAATAGGGATCGGATCGGCGTGTCGTTTTCTCCGACACGACCAGTGGGTTAAAGTGACGTGTGGGAACTGACGGAATCCAATTTGGATCTCCGGATTGGGTCGGGCGTTCAATTGACGGAACTAAAAAAAACCCAAGTATATATATAAAGGGTCAAAACACACAACCCGGGGGGTCCAAAATCCCAAATAGGGATTGGATCGGCGTGCCGTTTTCTCCAACACGATCAGGTGGGTTTAAGTGACGTGTGGGAACTGACGGAATCCATTTGGATCTCCGGATTGGGTCGGGCGTTCAATGACGGAACTAAAAAACACCCAAGTATATATATAAAGGTCAAAACACACAACCCGGGGGTCCAAAATCCCAAATAGGGATCGGATCGGCGTGCCGTTTTCTCCAACACGACCGGTGGGTTAAGTGACGTGTATAAACTAATAGAATCCAATTTGGATCCCCGATTGGGTTGGGCATTCAAGGACGGATCTAAAAACACGGCCAAACATATAAAGGTTAAAAGACGCAACCCGGGGTCTAAAATCCCAATAGGGATCGGATCGGCGTGCCGTTTTCTCCGACACGACGACCGGGTGGGTAAAGTGACGTGTGGGAACTGACGGAATCCAATTTGGATCTCCGGATTGGGTTGGGCATTCAAAGGACGGATCTAAAAACACGGTCAACCATATATAAATGGTTAAAAACACGCAACCCGGGGGTCCAAAATCCCAAATAGGGATCGGATCGGTGTGGTCGTTTTCTCCGAAACGAGCAGGTGGGTTAAAGTGACGTGTGGGAACTGACGGAATCCAATTTGGATCTCCGGATTGGGTCGGGCGTTCAATTGACGGAACTAAAAAACACCCAAGTATATATATAAATTCAAACACACAACCGGGGGTCCAAAATCCCAAATAGGGATCGGATCGGCGTGCCGTTTTCTCCAACACGACCGGGTGGTTTAAAGTGACGTGTAGAAACTAACGGAATCCAATTTGGATTCCCGGATTGGGTTGGGCATTCAAAGACGGATCTAAAAACACGGCCAAACATATATAAATGGTTAAAAGACGCAACCCGGGGGTCTAAAATCCCAAATAGGGATCGGATCGTGCCGTTTTCCTCCGACACGACCGGGTGGGTTAAAGTGACGTGTGGGAACTGACGGAATCCAATTGGATCTCCGATTGAGTTGGGCATTCAAAGGACGGATCTAAAAACACGGTCAAACAGATATAAATGGTTAAAACACGCAACCCGGGGGTCTAAAATCCCAAATAGGGATCCAATCGACGTGCCGTTTTTCCCCACACGACCGGGTGGGTTAAAGTGACGTGTAGAAACTGACGGAATCCAATTTGGATCCTCGGATTGGGTTGGGCATTCAAAGGATCTGAAAACTGGCAAGTATATATAAAAGGTTAAAACACACAACACGGGGGCCAAAATCCCAAATAGGGATCCGATCGACGTGCCGTTTTCTCCGACACGAACCGGGTGGGTTAAAGTGACGTGTAGAAACTGAAGGAATCTAATTTGGATCCCCGGATTGGGTTGGGCATTCAAAGGACGGATCTAAAAACACGGTCAAACATATATAAATGGTTAAAACACACAACCCGGGGTCCAAAATCCAAATAGGGATCCGATCGACGTGCCGTTTTCTCCGACACGACCGGGTGGGTTAAAGTGACATGTAGAAACTGACGGAATCCAATTTGGATCTCCGGATTGGGTTGGGCATTCAAAGGACGGATCTAAAAACGGGCAAGTATATATAAAAGGTTAAAACACACAACCCGGGGGTCTAAAATCCCAAATAGGATCCGATCGACGTGCCGTTTTCTTCGACACGACCGGATGGGTTAAAGTGACGTGTGGGAACTGACGGAATTCAATTTGGATCTCCGGATTGGGTTGGGCATTCAAAGGACGGATCTAAAAACACCCAAGAAATGATGGATCTAAAAATAGTATTGTATTAAGCTTGAGAAATAATCACATGTTTTAAATTTCATTTTTGAAATACTGTATGTCTTTTATTTATTATTAATGTTTCTCATTTTAATTTGTTTTAATATAGGATCCAGCTCCAGACGATGACGAGGCAGGGACAGCAGACGATCCAGCAGATCTATGTTGATTTTTGTATTCATTATTCTATATGATTTATATTTATTGTATTTTATGATTTTATGTATTGTTAGTATTTGTTAAATTTATGAATATTGTAGCAGGTTTGACATTGTAGCAATGTTGACAAATCATTTTTATTTGCCTATTTTTTTTAAAAAATATGTGTATTTTCCGACGGATTTTCCGACGGATAAGTATCCGTCGGAAATTATAAATTACCGACGGAAAAAGACCGTCGGTAATCCCGTCGGAAAATACTGACGGATTGGCCGACGGATAAGTATCGGTCGGAACAGATAAATTACCGACGGCTAAACACCGTCGGCAATTCCGTCGGAAATTACTGACGGCTTTACCGACGGATTATATCTGTCGGAGGTTTCGACCGAATTCCTACGGAATTGTCATCCGTCGGAAATTTCTGACCAAGTATTTCCGACGGAAGGTTTCCGACGAGCTTTGGACGGAAAGCGGTCGGAAGGCGCTTGTTCCGACGGAATACCGACGGATTCAGTTCGTCGGTAATCCCGCTTTTTCTTGTAGTGTATATTTCCTCAATTTAGAGATTTCTCTTTCCAATTCGTGATGAAACTGATATGAAAACTTACTTTAGGTTGCATCCATGAATTGGACTGGTTTAGGGTCCATTAAGTGTGTATTGAGTGAGTATTAACTCTTTTATTTCCATTAGTAATTTTTTTTTGAATTTTAAGTTATTTTCCTAGCATGAATTTATTTGTCGCCCAAGAACCTCTTTTTCCCATTTCATTCATTGAGTTGTCAATATTTATTGTTTGAAGCCCATCCATAATTTTTATTATTTTTGGACTCTATTAAAACATGTGATAATGATTTTTTGATTTATTTCCTAACTACGATATAAGTCACAAAACACCTTAATCTTAACCAATCAGATTTTTTTGTATGAATTTCTTCATGGTCATTTGAGAATATTATTTAGAGTTGAATTATAAATTTAAGAAATTTTCTGATGTGTTTTTGTACATATGACAATGGCACGTACGTTTTTTACTATTATGAAAATATTAAATTATTATTTCTAATTTTCTCAAAATAAAATTTTCGGGGTACTACTGATGAGGAACGTGAGGACGACGATATGGGTATTATATTTGGCTTATAAGATTTTATATTGTATCCTCAATATTAGATGAACACTAAATGATTCTATCATGATTTTGCATGTTTGTATGTAATGTTAGATGAAAATGAAATGATTGTGTTGGGTTGACTTAAATGACTAAATAAAATTGTTTATAATTTTTAACCTCTCTATGTGATATTTTTATATTTTGCTCATTTTCTTTTGAAGTCTGCACATTTTAAATATTGATCAAGTCACAAACTAAAAAAAAAATCAAACAAAATTTTTTCCCACCGTATCTCAGTGGTACGATACGGTACGGTACCATATCTTACCACAGAGAATGTGGTATGGTCGATGCAGACGATACGACGTGTAACACGTCATAAATTTGGTAATTAGAAAATTATAATAACTGAAAACGATAAAATCAATATTTGTGAAATAGCAAAATGCACGTGTCATTATCATACATACAAAACCCATTAGAAAATTTCATAAAATCATAGTTCAACTCTAAATAATACTCCCTAATGACCCACAGAGAAATTGTACAAGGAAAATTGGATGGTCCAAGTTTAAGGCATTTTGCGACTGAGTATCGTAATCAGGGAATAAGTCAGGAAATCATTATCACACATACTTCGATGAGTCAGAAAAATTAAATAAAAATCATAGATGGACTTCAAATAATATCCTCCAATGATCCATAAAGAAATTTGGGTCAATAAAAGTCTTTGAGATATGTGAGAGTTATTGTGACTTATTATCATAATTAAGAAATAAGTTGACAACCCATTATCAGGTGTATAAAATGAGATCAAACTAAATGAGAAATTTATGTAGACTCCAAACAATATGTGGGGATAGTCCATAAAATAAATTAGACCAATGGACAACTTATGACCCATGAACAATTCAAGTATGGAATTAGTAAATAAATAACTTCTGTATTATCAAATGATAGAACTTACGTATCACTATCGTACGTGAGAAAACACATTGGAAAATTCCGTAAAAATTATAAACCACCCCCAAATATTATCCCCAAGCGTTCCACGAAGGAATTCGTGCAACGGAAAATCTGATTGGCCGAGTATATGTCACACGTGACCAGTTACCAGAATTAGGAAACTAAGTCGGAAATTGTTAACGCGGAAAAATAGCCCGACCATAAATTAAATAAACATGTTGGAGAGACTTCCAACATCATGTATTAATAACCCATTAACAAGATTGGGCCAATGAAGCACATTTGGCCCAAGGATAAAATTGGGACAAGGAAATACCCAGAAATTCGTGTATGTAATTATGCAATAATTAGGGAGGGCAATTTACGGTTAAAATATGGGTGATTAGTCATGCAAGGTAAGCCAAAACCGAACCCAACCCCAATTGGTGGTTTCCTATACCATTGCTACCTTCTTTGGTGAGGGAATCCCAAATTTCTTGGAAACTAGGAAACATAATTTGCAGTCCTTTCCTAGTCCCATTAGGACTCATAACTACACCCTAAATCTATAAGAACTTGTCCTTAAACTCTCGGGGAAGGTTTAGCAACAATTGGGGTCGAGAGTAGCAAGTTTGGAGCGCTGGGGAGTGGAGAACGGCTGGGGAAACGTGGTCTTCCTCAACCTCGCTCTGCATCAACCCAGAAATCTGTAGAGAGTTCTTAGCATTCAAAAGTAGGTGTTCTCGGGCCAAGTTTAAATAAAACCAACACCATCATGTAGTTCTCTGAGTCTAGGTACATTTGCACTTGGTTTGACTAGTTTTCATGGAGTATACATTGCGTATTCGCAGTTTTCCCTAAGTCGCGCACGGTTAGGACTTTTCCCGTTCTTCATATCATGCACGCGATTCAAGATCGAATTAAACTTCATTCATAAAAGTTCTTCTAATGGAAGTCACGATCATCTTTTATGTTGGACATTTTGTCCAAAAGTCTATCATTAGAGAGTTATAAGCATGGTAAGAGAGTCTCTGCATGATACTGCGATTTCGGGCTGCACTTAGCTTATGTTCTTCACATATCTTCTCGGGATTTGAGACCGAATTTGATCAAACCTCCAACATAAAAGTTCTTCTATTAGTTTTTCCTCGTCATCTTTTGTGTTGAACATTTTGTCTAAATGTCATTCATTAGAGAGTTATAAGAGGGAAAGTGAATCGCTGCATGAGACGTGTTTTCTAGTTACACTGACTTATATGTTTTTTGTCTGTGAGGGCCACTAGTGTCGACACTACTTGATCTAGTGTCGACACACTGTCCCAAAACAGCTCAGAAGGTGTTCTGGGAAGGTCTCTAGTGTCGACACTACCTGATCTAGTGTCGACACACTGTCCCAGTTTGACCCAAAAGTTTCTGGGAGCTGATCTAGTGTCGACACTACCTGATCTAGTCGACACACTGTCCCATATTGGCCAGAAGGTTTTCTGGAAGCTGTCTCTAGTGTCGACACTACTTGATCTAGTGTCGACACTACTTGATCATTTTGCCTTGTATTTAAAGCATTGTGTCGATACTACTTGACCAGTTTTGCATTATTTTGTCTTGTGTTTGAAGCATTGTGTCGACACCAGTAAGGGTGTGTCGACACTACCCTTTGCAAAAAAAATTGCATATCTTGGGTCTGATCATTTCATGATGTCTACTAGCATGTGCATGATGTTATAGAGTATGCATGGACCTAAAAGAAATCAACCCATTGAGAAAAAATGGTAATGATACGAATATGATTCTAATGTGTAATTGTGATTGTCCTTATGTTCATTTGGATTATCTTGTGATCTTACCTATTGTCAACTGATAAGATAAGAATATGATGTGAATATGGGAATGAATACATGTTAGTATGGACTTGTTAGTGGTATTAATGTCATGATTTGCATATGAGTTTCATTAGTTTCTAAGTCCAAAATTGCCGAGGCGATCGGACGCCATTTCTAAGTCCAAAATCCATTGTTTCGGCCACCGAAATTTTGGTTCCTTCTGGTGATTCGCGTTTTTTTGCCGCGACGTCTCCTGGATCACGCGGCTCCCCTGCGGGGCTGCTGCCCACAGTCGGACCTTCTCGGCGGTCGAAGGTCACCGTCGACGCGGCCCGACGGCTCCTCCCCGTGTCGTAAACGAGTGCGTACGAAAATGGCCGATTTCGCCACCCCTGACGGATTGCTCCCACCCCCTTCTACGGAAGAAATGGGCATAACTTTCTGCCCGGGTATCAGAATCGCTTATGTGACCACTCTTCGGAATCGTCTCTTCAAGCTGGTCGAGAAGACGTCAGTCTCGCGAAATTTCGAGCCCAGCGCCCGAAATGCCAACTCGGGGCGTGTGTACTAGTACACTGATTTTCGCACCGCTTCGGTAAAACGTGGATATTTCCTCGCCCGGTGATCGGAACCGCCCGCGAGGCCCCAATTCCGAATCGGCACTCCGACCCGGTCGGCCCTGTGCCGGACTCGGAGATTTCCTATCCGGCGCCCGGATTCCTCTCCCGGAGGGCGGCAGCGGCTCCCGATGCGCACGGATTCCGACACGCCTTCGGTAAAACAACCATAACTTTCCGCCCGGGCATCGGAATCACTTATATGACAACTTTTCGGAATCGACACTCAGAGGCGCTCGTCTCCCTCGATTGCCGAGTGATCGGACGCCGTTTCTAAGTCGAAAATCAATCGTTTCGGCCACCGAAATTTCGGTTCCTTCCGGCGATTCACATTTTTTTACCGCGATGTCTCCTGGATCACGCGGCTCCCCTGTGGGGCCGCCGCCCACAGTCGGCCCTTCTAGGCGGTTGAAGGTCGCCGTCGACGCGGCCCGACGGCTCCTCCCCGCGTCGTAAACGAGTGCGCGCGAAAATGGCCGATTTCGCCACCCCTGACGGATTGTTCCCACCCCCTTCTACGGAAGAAATGGACATAACATTCCGCCCAGGTATCAGAATCGCTTTTGTGACCACTCTTCGGAATCGTCTCTCCGAGACGGTCGAGAAGACGTCAGTCTCGCGAAATTCAAGCCCCGCCCGAAATGCCACCTCGGGCGTGTGTACTAGTACACCGATTTCGCACCACTTCGGTAAAACGTGGATATTTCCTCGCTCGGTGTGATCAGAACCGCCCGCGTGGCCCCAATTCTGAATCGGCACTCCGACCCGGTCGTCCCTGGGTCGGACTCGGAGATTTCCGGTCCGGCGCCCGAATTTCGCTCCGGAGGGCGGCAGCGGCTCCCGATGCGCACGGATTCCGACACGCCTTCGGTAAAACAACCATAACATTCCGCCCGGGCATCGGAATCACTTATATGACCACTTTTTGGAATTGGCACTCAGAGGCGCTCGTCGCTTTTGTTTTCCGAGCGATCGGACGTCGTTTCTAAGTCGAAAATCAATCGTTTCGGCCACCGAAATTTCGGTTCCTTCCGACGATTCACATTTTTTTGCCGCGATGTCTCCTGGATCATGCGGCTCCCCTGCGGGGCTGCCGCCCACAGTCGGCCCTTCTCGGAGGTTGAAGGTCACCGTCGACGCGGCCCGACGGCTCCTCCCCGCGTCGTAAACGAGTGCGCGCGAAAATGGCCGATTTCGCCACCCCTGACGGATTGCTCCCACCCTCTTCTATGGAAGAAATGGACATAACTTTCCGCCCGGGTATCAGAATCGCTTATGTGACCACTCTTCAGAATCGTCTCTCCGAGCCGGTCGAGAAGACGTCACTCTCGCGAAATTCCAAGCCCGACGCTCGAAATGCCACCTCGGGCGTGTGTACAAGTACACCGATTTTTGCACCATTTCGGTAAAACGTGGATATTTCCTCGCTCGGTGATCAGAACCGCCCGCGAGGCCCCAATTCCGAATCTGCACTCCGACCTGGTCGGCCCTAGGCCGGACTCGGAGATTTCCGGTCCTGCTCCCGGATTCCGCTCCCGGGGCGGCAGCGGCTCCCGATGCGCACGGATTCCGACACGCCTTCGGTAAAACGGCCATAATTTTCCGCCCCGGCATCGGAATCGCTTATATGACCATTTTTTAGAATCGGCACTCAGAGGCGCTCGTCGCCATCAATTTCCGGTCCGGCGCCCGAATTTCGCTCCCGGAGGGCGGCAGCAGCTCCCGATGCGCACGGATTCCGACACGCCTTCGGTAAAACAACCATAACTTTCCGCCCGGGCATCGGAATCACTTATATGACCACTTTTTGGAATCAGAACTCAGAGGCGCTCGTCGCCTTTTTTTTTGAGTGATCGGACGCCGTTTCTAAGTCGAAAATCAATCGTTTCGGCCACCGAAATTTCGGTTCCTTCCGGCGATTCACATTTTTTACCGCGATGTCTCCTGGATCACGCGGCTCCCCTGTGGGGCCGCCGCCCACAGTCGGCCCTTCTCGGCGGTTGAAGGTCGCCGTCGACGCGGCCCAACGGCTCCTCCCCGCGTCGTAAACGAGTGCGCGCGAAAATGGCCGATTTCGCCACCCCTGACGGATTGTTCCCACCCCCTTCTACGGAAGAAATGGACATAACATTCCGCCCAGGTATCAGAATCGCTTTTGTGACCACTCTTCGGAATCGTCTCTCCGAGCCGGTCGAGAAGACGTCAGTCTCGCGAAATTCAAGCCCGGCGCCGAAATGCCACCTCGGGGCGTGTGTACTAGTACACCGATTTTCGCACCACTTCGGTAAAATGTGGATATTTCCTCGCTCGGTGATCAGAACTGCCCGCGTGGCCCCAATTCTGAATCGGCACTCCGACCCGGTCGGCCCTGGCCGGACTCGGAGATTTCCGGTCCGGCGCCCGGATTCCGCTCCCGGAGGGCGGCAGCGGCTCCCGATGCGCACGGATTGCGACACGCCTTCGGTAAAACGACCATAACTTTCCGCCCGGGCATCAGAATCGCTTATATGACCACTTTTCGAAAGCGGCACTCAGAGGCGCTCGTCGCCCTCAATTGCCAAGGCGATCGAACGCCATTTCTAAGTCGAAAATCCATTGTTTCGTTCACTGAAATTTCGGTTCCTTCCGGTGATTCGCATTTTTTTGCCGCGACGTCTCCTAGTTCACGCGGCTCCCCTGCGTAGCCGCCGCCCACAGTCGGCCCTTCTCGACGGTCGAAGGTTGCCATCGACGGTCGAAGGTTGCCATCGACGCAGCCCGACGGCTCCTCCCCGCGTCGTAAATGAGTGTGCACGAAAATGACCGATTTCGCCACTCTTGACGGATTGCTCCCACCCCCTTCTACGGAAGAAATGGGCATAACTTTCCGCCCGGTATCAGAATCGCTTATGTGATAACTCTTCGGAATCGTCTCTCCGAGCCGGTCGAGAAGACGCCAGTCTCGTGAAATTCTGAGCCCGAGGCGATCAGACGCCGTTTCTGAGTCGAAAATCAATCGTTTCGGCCACCGAAATTTAGTTCCTTCTTGCGATTCGCATTTTTTGCCGCGATGTCTCCTGGATCACGCGGCTCCTCTGCGGGGCCGCCGCCCACAGTCGGCCCTTCTCGACGGTCAAAGGTCGCCGTCGACACTGCTCGATGGCTCCTCCCCGCGTCGTAAATGAGTGCACACGAAAATGGCCGATTTCGCCACCCCTCACGGATTGCTCCCACCCCCTTCTACGGAAGAAATGGACATAACTTTCCGCCCGGGTATCAGAATCGCTTATGTGACCACTCTTCGGAATCGTCTCTCCGAGCCGGTCTAGAAGACGTCGGTCTCGCGAAATTTAGAGCTCGGCGCCCGAAAAGCCAACTCGGGGTTGTGTACTAGTACACTGATTTTCGCACCACTTCGGTAAAATGTGGATATTTCCTCGCCCGGTGATCGGAACCGCCCGTGTGGCCCCAATTCTGAATCGGCACTCCGACCCGGTCGGCCCTGGGCCCGGACTCGGAGATTTCCTGTCCGGCGCCCGAATTCTGCTCCCGGAGGGCGGCAGCGGCTCCCGATGCGCACGGATTCCGACACGCCTACGGTAAAACAACCATAACTTTCCGCCCAAGCATCAAAATCACTTATATGACCACTTTTAGCAATTGGCACTCAGAGGCGCTCGTCACCCTCGATTTCCGAGGCGATCGGACGCCGTTTCTAAGTCGAAAAGCAATCTTTTCAGCCACCAAAATTTCGGTTCCTTCCGGCGATTCGCATTTTTTTGCCGCGACGTCTCCTGGATCACACGGCTCCTCTGAGGACGAAGGTCGCATTTTTTTCAGAATCGGATCTTCTCGGCGGTCGAAGGTCGCCGTCGACGCGGCCCGACGGCTCCTACCCGCGTCGTAAACGAGTGCGCGCGAAAATGGCCGATTTCGCCACGCCTGACAGATTGCTCCCACCCCCTTCTATGGAAGAAATGGGCATAACTTTCCGCCCGGGTATCAGAATCGCTTATGTGACCACTCTTCGGAATCGTCTCTCCGAGCCGGTCGAGAAGACACCAGTCTCGTGAAATTCTGAGCCCGTTGCCCGAAATGCCACCTCGGGGCGTGTGTACTAGTACACTGATTTTTGCACCACTTCGGTAAAACGTGGATATTTCCTCGCCCGGTGATCGGAACCGCCCGCGAGGCCCCAATTCCGAATCGGGACTCCGACCCGGTCTGCCCTGGGCCTGACTCGGAGATTTCCTGTCCGGCGCCCGTATTCCGCTCCCGGAGGGCGACAGCGGCTCCCGATGCGCACGGATTCCGACACGCCTTCGGTAAAACGGCCATAACTTTCCGCCCGGGCATCGGAATCGCTAATATGACCACTTTTGGAATCGGCACTAAGAGTCGCTCGTCGCGTGATTTCTGAGGCGATCGGACGTCGTTTCCGAGTCGAAAATCAATCGTTTCGGCCACCGAAATTTCGGTTCCTGCTGGCGATTCGCATTTTTTTGCCACGACATCTCCTGGATCATGCGGCTCCCCTGCGGGGCTGCCGCCCACAGTCGCCCCTTCTCGGCGGTCGATGGTCGCCATCGACGCGGCCCGACGGCTCCTCCCCGCGTCGTAAACGAGTGCGCGCGAAAATGGCCGATTTCGCCACCCCTGACGGATTGCTCCCACCCCCTTCTATGGAAGAAATGGGCATAACTTTCCGCCGGGTATCAGAATCGCTTATGTGACCACTCTTCGGAATCGTCTCTCCGAGCCGGTAGAGAAGACGCCTGTCTCGCAAAATTTCGATCCCGGTGCCCGAAATGCCACCTCGGGGCGTGTGTACTAGTACACCGATTTTCGCACCACTTTGGTAAATGTGGATATTCCTCGCTCGGTGATCGGAACCGCCCGCGAGGCCCCAATTGCGAATCGGAACTCCGACCCGGTCGGCCCTGAGCCAGACCCGGAGATTTCCAGTCCGGCGCCCAGATTGTGCTCCCGGAGGGTGGCATCGGCTCCCGATGCGCACGGATTCCGACACGCCTTCGGTAAAACGACCATACTTTCCCCCCGGGCATCGGAATCGCTTATATGACCACTTTTCGGAATCGGCACTCAGAGGCGCTCGTCGCTCTAAATTGCCGAGGTGATCGGATGCTGTTTCCGAGTCAAAAACCAATCGTTTCGGCCACCAAAATTTTGATTCCTGTCGGCAATTCGCATTTTTTTGCCGCGACGTCTCCTGGATCACGCGGCTCCTCTGAGGACGAAGGTCGCATTTTTTTTTCAGAATCAGCCCTTCTCGACGGTCGAAGGTCGCCGTCTACGCGGCCCGACGGCTCCTACCGCGTCGTAAACGAGTGCGCGCGAAAATGGCCGATTTCGCCACCCCTCACGGATTGCTCCCACCCCCTTCTACGGAAGAAATGGGCATAACTTTCCGCCCGGGTATCAGAATCGCTTGTGTGACCACTCTTCGGAATCGTCTCTCCGAGCAGGTCGAGAAGATGCCAGTCTCGTGAAATTTCGAGCCCGATGCCCGAATTGCCACCTCGGGGCGTGTGTACTAGTACACCGATTTTTGCACCACTTCGGTAAAACGTGGATATTTCCTCGCCCGGTGATCGGAACCGCCCGCGAGGCCCCAATTGCGAATCGGCACTCCGACCCGGTCGGCCCTGGTGCCAGACTCGGAGATTTCCGGTCCGGCGCCCAGATTCCGCTCCCGAAGGGCGGCAGCAGCTCCCGATGCGCAAGGATTCCGACACGCCTTCCGTAAAACGGCCATAACTTTCCGCCCGGGCATCGGAATCGCTTATATGATCACTTTTCGGAATCGGCACTCAGAGGCGATCGTCGCACTTTATTGCCGAGGTGATCGGACACGTTTCCGAGTCGAAAATCAATCGTTTCGGCCATCGAAATTTCAGTTCCTGTCGGTGATTCGCATTTTTTTGCCGCGACGTCTCCTGGATCACGCGGCTCCCCTGAGGGGCCGCCGCCCATAGTCGGCCATTCTCGGAGGTCGAAGGTCGCCGTCGACGCGGCCCGACGGCTCCTCCCCGCGTCGTAAACGAGTGCGCGTGAAAATGGCCGATTTCGCCACCCCTGACGGATTGCTCCCACCCCCTTCTACGGAAGAAATGGGCATAACTTTCCGCCCAGGTATCAGAATCGCTTATGTGACCACTCTTCGAAATCGTCTCTCCGAGCCGGTCGAGAAGATGCCAGTCTCTCAAAATTCCGAGCCCGGGCCCAAAATGCCACCTCGGGGCGTGTGTACTAGTACACCGATTTTCGCACCACTTTGGTAAATGTGGATATTTCCTCGCCCGTGATCGGAACCGCCCGCGAGGCCCCAATTCCGAATCGGCACTCCGACCCGTCGGCCCTGGGCCGGACTCGAAGATTTCCTGTCCGGCGCCCGGAGGGCCGCAGCAGCTCCCGATGCGCACGGATTCCGACACGCCGTCGGTAAACGCCCGGCCAACCGAACCCGGCCGGGCATCGCTTATATGACCACTTTTCGGAATCGGCACTCAGAGGCGCTCGTCGCCCTTGATTGCCGAGGCGATTGGACGCCGTTTCAAAGTTGAAAATCAATCGTTTCGGCCACCGAAATTTCGGTTCCTTCCGACGTTTTGCATTTTTTTACCGTGACGTCTCCTGGATCACGCGGCTCCCCTGCGGAGCCGCAGCCCATAGTTGGCCCTTCTCGGCGGTCGAAGGTCGCTGTCGACGCGGCCCGACGGCTCCTCCCCGTGTCGTAAATGAGTGAGCGAGAAAATGGCCGATTTCGCCACCTCTGACGGATTGCTCCCACCCCTTCTACGGACGAAATGGGCATAACTTTTCGCCCGGGTATCAGAATCGCTTATGTGACCACTCTTCGGAATCGTCTCTCCGAGCCGGTCAAGAAGACGCCAGTCTCGCGAAATTTCGAGCATGGCGCCCGAAATGCCCCTCGGCGTGTGTACTTGTACACCGATTTTCTTACCACTTCAGTAAAACATGGATATTTCCTCGCCTGGTGATCAGAACCGCCCGCGAGGCCCCAATTCCGTATCTGCACTCCGACCCGGTCGGCCCTGGGCCGGACTCGGAGATTTCCGGTCCGGCGCCCGGATTCCGCCTTCGGAGGGCGGCAGCGGCTCCCGATGCGCACGGATTCTGACACGTCTTCGGTAAAACGGCCATAACTTTCTGCCCCCGGTATCGGAATCGCTTATATGACCACTTTTCGGAATCGACACTCAAGGTGCTTGTCACCCACGGTTGCCGAGGCGATCGGATGCCGTTTACAAGTCGAAAATCAATCGTTTTGGCCACTAAAATTTCGATTCTGCCGGCGATTCGCGTTTTTTTGCCGCGACGTCTTCTGGATCACGTGGCTCCTCTGAGGTCTAAGGTCGCATTTTTTTCAGAATCGGCCCTTCTCGGCGGTCGAAGGTCACCGTCGACGCGGCCCGACGGCTCCTACCCGCGTCGTAAACGAGTGCGCGCGAAAATGGCCGATTTCGCCACCCCTCACGGATTGCTCCCACCCCCTTCTACGGAAAAAATGGACTTAACTTTCCGCCCGGGTATCAGAATCGCTTATGTGACCACTCTTCGGAATCGCCTCTCCGAGCCGGTCGAGAAGACGCCAGTCTCGTGAAATTTCGAGCCCGATCCCCGAAATGCCACCTCGGGGCGTGTGTACTAGTACACCAATTTTCGCACCACTTCGGTAAAACATGGATATTTGCTCGCCCGGTGATCGGAACCGCCCGCGTGGCCCCAATTCCGAATCGACACTCCGACCCGGTCGTCGGCCCTGGACCGGACTCGGAGATTTCCTGTCCGGCGCCCGGATTCTGCTCCCGGAGGGCGGCAGCGGCTCCCGATGCACACAGATTCCGACAACACTACTTCGGTAAAACAACCATAACTTTCCGCCCGGGTGTCGGAATAGCTTATATGACCACTTTTCGGAATCGGCACTCAGAGGCGCTCGTCATATTTAATTGCCAAGGCGATCGGACGCCGTTTTCGAGTCAAAATCCATCGTTTCGGCCTCTAAAACTTCGGTTCCTGCCGGCGATTCGCATTTTTCTGCCGTGACGCTTCCTGGATCACGCGGATCCCCTGCGGGGTCGCCGCCCTCAGTCGGCCCTTCTCGGCGGTCGAAGGTCGCCATCGACGCGGCCCGACGGCTCCTCCCCGCGTCGTAAACGAGTGCGCGCGAAAATGGCCGATTTCGCCACCCCTGACGGATGACTCTCACCCCCTCCAGCGGAAGAAATGGGCATAACTTTCCGCCCGGGTATCGGAATCGCTTGTGTGACCACTTTTCGGAATCGTCTCTCCGAGCCGGTCGAGAAGACGCCAGTCTCGCAAAATTCCGAGTCGCGTGCCCGAAATGCCACCTCGGGGCGTGTGTACTAGTACACCGATTTTCGCACCACTTCGGTAAAACGTGGATATTTCCTCGCCCGGTGTTCGGAACCGCCCGCGAGGCCCCAATTCCGAATGTGCACTCCGACCCTGTCGGCCCAGGGCCGACTCGGAGATTTTCGGTCCGGCGCCCGGATTCCGCTCTCTGAGGGCGGCAGCAGCTCCCGATGCGCACGGATTCTGACACGCCTTCGGTAAAACGGCCATAACTTTCTGCCCGGGTATCAGAATCGCTTATATGACCAGTTTTCGGAATCGGCACTCAGAGGCGCTCGTCGCCCTCGATTGCGGAGGCGATCGGATGCCGTTTCCGAGTCAATGATCATCATTTCGGCCACCAAATTTCGATTCCTGCCGGCGATTCGCATTTTTTTGCCGCGACGTCTCCTGGATCACGCGGCTCCTCTGAGGTCAAAGGTCACGTTTTTTTTCAGAATCGGCCCTTGTCGGCGGTCGATGGTCGCCATCGACGCGGCCCGACGGCTCCTACCCCGCTCGTAAACGAGTGCGCGCGAAAATTGCCGATTTCGCCACCCTTGACGGATTGCTCCCACCTCCTTCTACGGAAGAAATGGGCATAACTTTCCTCCCGGTATCAGAATCGCTTATGTGACCACTCTTCGGAGTCGTCTCTCCGAGCCGGTCGAGAAGACGCCAGTCTCGTGAAATTCTGAGCCCGGCGTCCGAAATGCCACCTCGGGTTTGTGTACTAGTACACTGATTTTCGCACCACTTCGGTAAAAGATGGATATTTCCTCGCCCGGTGATCGGATCCGCCCGCGAGGCCCCAATTCCGAATCAGCACTCCAACCGGTCGGCCCTGGGCCGGACTTGGAGATTTCTTGTCCGGCGCCCAGATTCCGCTCCCCGAGGGCGGCAGCGGCTCCCGATGCACACGGATTCCGACACGCCTTCGGTAAAACGGCCATATTTCCGCCCGGGCATCGGAATCGCTTATATAACCACTTTTCGGAATCTCGGCACTCACAGGCGCTCGTCAACTTTATTGCCGAGGCGATCGGACGCCATTTTTGAGTCAAAAATCAATTGTTTCGGCACCAAATTTCGATTCCGGCCGCGCGATTCGCGTTTTTTTGCCGCGATGTCTCCTGGATCACGCAGCTCCCTCTGAGGTCGAGGGTCGCATTTTTTTCAGAATCCGCCCTTCTCGCGGTCGAAGGTCGCCGTCGACGCGGCCCGACAGCTCCTCCCCGCGTCGTAAATGAGTGCGCGCGAAAATGGCCGTTTTCGCCACCCTTGACGGATTGCTCCCACCCCCTTCTACGGAAGAAATGGGCCTAACTTTCCGCCCGGGTATCAGAATCATTTATGTGACCACTCTTCGGAATCGTCTCTCCAAGCCGGTCGAAAAGATGCCAGTCTCGTGAAATTCTGAGCCCGGCGCCCGAAATGCCACCTCAGAGCGTGTGTACTAGTACACCATTTTTCGCACAAATTCGGTAAAACGTGGATATTTCCTCACCCGGTGATCGGAACCGCCCGCGAGGCCCCAATTCGGAATCGGCACTCCAACCCGGTCGGCCCTGGGCCGGACTCGGAGATTTCTTGTCCGGCGCCCAGATTCCGCTCCCGGAGGGCGGCAGCGGCTCCCGATGCGTACGGATTCCGACACGCCTTCGGTAAAACGGCCATAACTTTCCGCCCGGGCATCGGAATTGCTTATATGACCACTTTTCGGAATGGCACTCAGAGGCGCTGGTCACCCTCAATTGCTGAGGGATCGGACGCCATTTCCGAGTCGAAAATCATTGTTTCGACCACCGAATTTTTGGTTCATGCCGACGATTCGCATTTTTTTGCCGCAACGTCTCCTGGATCACGCGGCTCCCCTGCGGGGCCGCCGCCCACAGTCGGCCTTCTCGGAGTTCGAAGGACGCCATCTATGTGGCTGGACGGCTCCTCCCCGTGTCGTAAACGAGTACGCGCGAAAATGGCCGATTTCGCCACCCCTGACGGATTGCTCCCACCCCCTTCTACGGAAGAAATGGGCATAACATTCCGCCCGGGTATCAGAATCGCTTGTGTGACCACTCTTCGGAATCGTCGCTCCGAGCCGGTCGAGAAGACGCTAGTCTCGTGAAATTTCGAGCCCGACGCCCGAAATGCCACATCGGGGCGTGTGTACTAGTACACCGATTTTCGCAACACTTCGATAAAATGTGGATATTTCCTCGCCCGGTGATCGGAACCGCCCGCGAGGCCCCAATTCCGAATCTGCACTCCGACCCGGTCGGCCCTGGGCCGGACTCGGAGATTTTCGGTCCGGCGCCCGGATTCCGCTCCCGGAGGGCGGCAGCGGCTCCCGATGCGCACGGATTCTGACACGCCTTCGGTAAAACGGCCTTAACTTTCTGCCCGGGTATCAGAATCGCTTATATGACCACTTTTCGGATCGGCACTCAGAGGCGCTCCTCGCCCTGATTGTTGGGCGATCAGACGCCATTTTCGAGTCAAAAATCAATCGTTTCGGCCACCAAAATTTCGATTCCTGCCGGCGATTCTCGTTTTTTTGCCGCGACGTCTCGTGGATCACACGGCTCCTCTGAGGTTGAAGGTCGCGTTTTTTTCAGAATCAGCCCTTCTCGGTGGTCGAAGGTCGCCATCGACGCGGCCCGACGGCTCCTACCCGCGTCGTAAACGAGTGCGCGAGAAAATAGCCGATTTCGCCACCCCTAACGGATTGCTCCCCACCCTTCTACGGAAGAAATAGGTATAACTTTCCGCTCGGGTATCAGAATCGCTTATGTGACCACTCTTCGGAATCGTCTCTCGAGCCGGTCGACAAGACGCTAGTCTCGTGAAATTCCGAGCCCGGCGCCCGAAATGCCACCTCGGGGCGTGTGTACTAGTACACCGATTTTTGCACCACTTCGGTAAAACGTGGATATTTCCTCGCCCGGTGATCGGAACCGCCCGCGAGGCCCCAATTCCAAATCAGCCCTCCAACCCGGTCGGCCCTGGGCCAAACTCGGAGATTTCCTGTCCGGCGCCAAGATTCCGCTCTCGGAGGGCGGCAGCGGCTCCCGATGCGCACGGATTCCGACACGCCTTCGGTAAAACGGCCATAACTTTCCGCCCGGGCATCAGAATCGCTTATATGACCACTTTTCAGAATCGACACTCAGAGGCGCTCCTCGCCCTTGATTGTTGAGTGATCAGACGCCATTTTTGAGTCGAAAATCAATCTTTTCGGCTACCAAAATTTCGATTCCTGCCGGCGATTCGCGTTTTTTTGCCGCGACGTCTCCTGGATCACACGGCTCCTCTGAGGTCGAAGGTCGTGTTTTTTTCAGAATCAGCCCTTCTCGGTGGTCGAAGGTCACCGTCGACGCGGCCCGACGGCTCCTACCCGCGTCGTAAACGAGTGCGCGAGAATAGCCGATTTCGCCACCCCTGACGGATTGCTCCCACCCCTTATACGGAAGAAATGGGCATAACTTTCCGCCCGATATCAAATCGCTTATGTGACCACTCTTCGGAATCGTCTCTCCGAGCCGGTCCAGAAGACGCCAGTCTCCAGAAATATGAGCCCGGCGCCCAAAATGCCACCTCGGGCGTGTGTACTAGTACACGATTTTCGCACCACTTCGGTAAACGTGGATATTTCCTCGCCCGATGATCGGAACCGCCCAGGAGACCCCAATTCTGAATCGCACTCCGACCGGTCGGCCCTGGGCCGACTCGGTGATTTTCTGTCCGGTGCCCGGATTCCGCTCCCGGAGGGCGGCAGCGGCTCCCGATGCGCACGGATTCCGACACGCCTTTGTAAAACGCCATAACTTTCCGCCCGGCATCGGAATCGCTTATATGACCTCATTTCGGAATCAGCACTCAGAGGCGCTCGTCGCCATTGCCGAGGCGATTGGATGCTGTTTCATAGTTGAAAATCAATCGTTTCGGCCACCGAAATTTCAGTTCCTTCCGGCGATTCGCGTTTTTTTGCTCGACGTCTCTGGATCACGCGCTCCACCTGCGGCGCCGCCGCCCCAGTTCGGCCCTTCTCGGCGGTCGAAGGTCTCCGCCACGCCCCGACGCTCCTCCCCGCGTCGTAAACGAGTGCGCGCGAAAATGGCCATTTCGCCACCCCTGACGGATTCCTCCCACCCCTTCTACGGAAGAAATGGGCATAACCTTTCCGCCTGGGTATCAGAATCGCTTATGTGACCACCTTTCGGAATTGTCTCTCCGAGCGGGTCGAGAAGACGCCAGTCTCGTGAAATTCCGAGCCCGGCGCCCGAAATGCCACCTCGGGCGTGTGTACTAGTACACCCATTTTCGCACCACTTCGTAAAACGTGGATATTTCCTCGCCCGGTGATCGGAACCGCCCGCGAGGCCCCAATTCCGAATCTGCACTCCGACCCGGTCGGCCCCTGGGCCGGACTCGGAGATTTTCGGTCCGGCACCCGATTCCGCTCCCGGAGGCGGCAGCGGCTCCCGATGCGCCGGCTTCTTTGACACGCCTTCGGTAAAACGGCCTTAACTTTCTGCCCGGGTATCAGAATCGCTTATATGACCACTTTTCGGAATCAGCACTCAGAGGCCTCCTCGCCCTTGTTTGTTGAGGCGATCAGACGCCATTTTCGAGTCAAAATCAATCGTTTCGGCCACCAAAATTTCGATTCCTGCCGGCAATTCGCGTTTTTTTGCCGCGACGTGTCGTGGATCACACGGCTCCTCTGAGGTCGAAGGTCGCATTTTTTTTCAGAATCATCCCTTCTCGGTGGTCGAAGGTCGCCATCGCGCGCCCGACGGCTCCTACCCGCGTCGTAAACGAGTGCGCGAGAAAATAGCCGATTTCGCCACCCCTATCGGATTGCTCCCACCCCTTCTACGGAAGAAATGGGTATAACTTTCCGCTCGGGTATCAGAATCGCTTATGTGACCACTCTTCGGAATCGTCTCTCCGGCCGGTCGACAAGACGCTAGTCTCGTGAAATTCCGAGCCCGGCGCCCGAAATGCCACCTCGGGGCGGTGTACTAGTACACCGATTTTTGCACCACTTCGGTAAAACGTGGATATTTCCTCGCCGGTGATCGGAACCGCCCGCGAGGCCCCAATTCCAAATCAGCCTCCAACCCGGTGGCCCTGGCCAAACTCGGAGATTTCCTGTCCGGCGCCAAGATTCCGCTCTCCGAGGGCGGCAGCGGCTCCCGATGCGCACGGATTTCCGACACGCCTTCGGTAAAACGGCCATAACTTTCCGCCCGGCATCAGAATCGCTTATATGACCACTTTTCGGAATCGGCACTCAGAGGCGCTCCTCGCCCTTGATTGTTGAGGTGATCAGACCGCCATTTTTGAGTCGAAAATCAATCTTTTCGGCTACCAAAATTTCGATTCCTACCGGCGATTCGCGTTTTTTTGCCGCGACGTCTCCTGGATCACCACGGCTCCTCTGAGGTCGAAGGTCGTGTTTTTTTTCAGAATCATCCCTTCTCGTGGTCGAAGGTTGCCGTCGACGCGGCTCGACGGCTCCTACCCGCGTCGTAAACGAGTGCGCGAGAAAATAGCCGATTTCGCCACCCCTGACGATTGCTCCCACCCCTTATACGGAAGAAATGGGCATAACTTTCCGCCCGGATATCAGAATCGCTTATGTGACCACTCTTCGGAATCGTCTCTCCGAGCCGGTCGAGAAAACTCCAGTCTCCTGAAATTTTTAGCCCAGAGCCCGAAATGCCACTTCTCGGCGTGTGTACTAGTACAACCGATTTTCGCACCACTTCGGTAACATGGATATTTCCTCGCCTGGTGATCGGAACCGCCCGCGAGGCCCCAATTCCGAATCTACACTCCGACTCGGTCGGCCCTGGGCCGGACTCAGAGTTTTCCGGTCCGGCGCCCGGATTCCGCTCCCGAGGGCGGCAGCGGCTCCGATGCGCACGATTCTGACACGCCTTCGGAAAAACGGCCATAACTTTCCGCCCGGGTATCAGAATCCCATATATGACCACTTTTCGAAATCGGCATTCAAAGGCGCTCGCCGCCATAAATTTCCGAGGCGATCGGATGCTATTTCCGAGTCGAAAATCATCATTTCGGCCACCAAAATTTTGATTCCTGCCGGCGATTTACGTTTTTTTACCGGGACGTCTCCTGGATCACGCGGCTCCTCTGAGGTCGAAGTCACACGTTTTTTTCAGAATCGGCCCTTCTCGGTGGTCGAAGGTCGGCGTCGACGCGGCCCGACGGCTCCTACCCGCGTCGTAAACGAGTGCGCGCGAAAATGGCCGATTTCGCCACCCCTGACGATTGCTCCCACCCCCTTCTACGGAAGAAATGGGCATAACCTTTCGCCCGAGTATCAGAATCGCTTATGTGACCACTCTTCGGAACCGTCTCTCCGCGCTGGTCGAGAAGACGCCAATCTCGTGTAATTCCGACCCCAGTGCCTGAAATGCCACCTCGGGGCGTGTGTACTAGTACACCCTTTTCTCACCACTTCGGTAAAACGTGGATATTTCCTCTCCCCGGTGATCGGAACGCGCCGCGAGGCCCCAATTCCGAATCGGCACTCCGACCCGGTCGGCCCTGGGCTGACTCGAGATTTCCTATCCGGCGCCCGGATTCCGCTCCCGAGGCGGCAGCGGCTCCCGATGCGCACGGATTCCGTCACGCCTTCGGTAAAACGGCCATAACTTTCCTCCCGGCATCGGAATCGCTTATATGACCACTTTTTGGAATCGGCACTCAGAGGCGCTCGTCGCCTCAATTGTCGAGGAGATCGGACGCCGTTTTCGAGTCGAAAATCAATCGTTTCGGCCACCAAAATTTCGATTCCTGCCGGCGATTCACGTTTTTTTATCGCGACGTCTCCTGGATCACACGGCTGCTTTGAGGTCGAAGGTCGCATTTTTTTCAGAATTGGCCCTTCTCGGCGGTCGAAGGTCGCCGTCGACGCGGCTCGACGGCTCCTACCCACGTCGTAAACGAGTGCGCGGAAAATGGTCGATTTCGCCACCCTTGACGGATTGCTCCCACCCCCTTCTACGGAAGAAATGGGCATAACTTTCCGCCCTGGTATCAGAATCGCTTTTGTGACCACTCTTCGGAATCGTCTCTCCGAGCCGGTCGAGAAGACGCCAGTCTCATGAAATTTCGATCCCGGCGCCTGAAATGCCACTTCGGGTAGTGTGTACTACTACACCGATTTTCGCACCACTTCGTAAAACATGGATATTTCCTCGCCCGTGATCGGAACCACCCGCGAGGCCCCAATTCAGAATCTGCACTCCGACCCGGTCGGCCCTGGGCCGGACTCGGAGATTTCCGGTCCGGCGGCCAGATTCCGCTTCCGGAGGGCGGCAGCGGCTTCCGATGCGCACGGATTCTGACACGCCTTCGGTAAAACGGCCATAACTTTCTGCCCGGGTATCAGAATCGCTTATATGACCACTTTTCGAATCGGCACTCAGAGGCGCTCTTCAATTTCAATTGCCGAGGCGATCGGATGCCGTTTCTGAGTCGATAATCAATCGTTTCGGCCACCAAAATTTCGATTCCTGCCGGCGATTTGTATTTTTTTTGCCACGACGTCTCCTGGATCACGCAGCTCCTTGAGGTCGAAGGTCACATTTTTTTCAGAATCGGCCCTTCTCGGCGGTCGAAGGTCGCCGTCGACGCGGCCCGACGGCTCCTACCCGCGTCATAACGAGTGCGCGCGAAAATGGCCGATTTCGCCACCCCTGACGGATTGCTCCCACCCCCTTCTACATAAGAAATAGGCATAACTTCCGCCCGGTATCAGAATCGCTTATGTGACCACTCTTCGAATCATCTCTCCGAGCCAGTCGAGAAGACGCCAGTCTCGTGAAATTTTGAGCTCGGCGCAAGAAATGCCAGCTCGGGGCGTGTGTACTAGTACACCGATTTTTGCACCACTTCGGTAAAACGTAGATATTTCCTCGGCCGGTGATCGGAACCGCGCGCGAGGCCCCAATTCCGAATCGGCACTCCGAACCGGTCGGCCCTGGGCTGGACTCGGAGATTTCCTGTCCGGCGCCCGGATTCTGCTCCCGGAGGGCGGCAGCGGCTCCCGATGCGCACGGATTCCGACACGCCTTCGGTAAAACGGCCATAACTTTCCGCCCGGGCATCGGAATCGCTTATATGACCACTTTTTGGAATCGGCACTCAGAGGCGCTCGTCGCACTTGATTGCCGAGGCGATCGGACGCCGTTTCTGAGTCGAAAATCAATCGTTTCGGCCACCGAAATTTCAGTTCCTGCCGGCGATTCGCATATTTTTGTCGCGACGTCTCCTGGATCACGCGGCTCCTCTGCGGGGCTGCCGCCCACAGTCGTCCCTTCTCGGCGGTCGAAGGTCGCCGTCGACGCGGCCCGACGGCTCCTCCCCCCGTCGTAAACGAGTGCGCGCGAAAATGGCCGATTTCGCCACCCCTGACGGATTGCTCCCACCCCCTTCTACGGAAGAAATGGCATAACTTTCCGCCCGGGTATCAGAATAGCTTATGTGACCACTCTTCGAATCGTCTCTCTGAGCCGGTCGAGAAGACGCCGTCTCGAGAAATTCTTAGCTCGGCGCCCGAAATGCCACCTCGGGGCGTGTGTACTTGTACATCGATTTTCGCTCCACTTCGGTAAAACGTGGATATTTCCTCGCCCGGTGATCGGAACCGCCCGCGAGGTCCCAATTCCGAATCAGCACTCCAACTCGGTCGGCCGTGGGCTGGACTCGGAGATTTCCTGTCCGGCGCCCAAATTCCGCTCTCGGAGGGCGGCAGCGGCTCCCGATGCGCACGGATTCTGACATGCCTTCGGTAAAATGGCCATAACTTTCCGCCCGGGCATCGGAATCGATTATATGACCACTTTTAGGAATCGGAACTCAGAGGCGCTCCTCTTCCATGATTTCCGAGGCGATCGGACGCCATTTTCAAGTCGAAAATCAATCGTTTCAACCACTAAAATTTCGATTCCTGCTGGCGATTCACGTTTTTTTTGCCGCGACGTCTCCTGGATCACACGGCTCCTCTGAGGTCGAAGGTCGCATTTTTTTCAGAATCGGCCCTTCTCGGTGATCGAAGGTCGCCGTCGACGCGGCCTGACGGCTCCTACCTGCGTCGTAAACGAGTGCGCGGGAAAATGGGCGATTTCGCCACCCCTGACGGATTGCTCCCACCCCTTCTACCGAAGAAAACGGCCATAACTTTCCACCCGAGCATCAGAATCGCTTATATGACCACTTTACGAAATCGACACTCAGAGGCGCTCGTCGCCTTTAATTGCCGAGGCGATCGGATGGCGTTTCTGAGTCGAAAATCAATCATTTCGGCCACCAAAATTTCGATTCCTGCCGGCGATTTGCATTTTTTTACCACGATGTCTCCTGGATCACGCAGCTCCTCTGACGTCGAAGGTCACGTTTTTTTCAGAATCAGCCCTTCTCGGCGGTCGAAGGTCGCCGTCGACGCGGCCCGACGGCTCCTACCCGCGTCGTAAACGAGTGCGCGGGAAAATGGCCGATTTCGCCACCCCTGACGGATTGCTCCCACCCCTTCTACGAAGAAATGGGCAAAACTTGCCGCCCGGGTATCAGAATTGCTTATGTGACCACTCTTTGGTATCGTCTCTCTAGCCGGTCGAGAAGACGCCAGTCTCGTGAAATTTTGAGCCCGGCGCCCGAATGCCACCTCGGGGCGTGTGTACTAGTACACCGATTTTCGCACCACTTCGGTAAAACGTGGATATTTCCTCGCCCGATGATCGGAACTGCCCGCGAGGCCCCAATTCCGAATCTGCACTCCGACCCGGTCGGCCCTGGGCCGGACTCGGAGATTTCCGGTCCGGCGCCCGGATTCCGCTCCCGGAGGGCGGCAGTGGCTCCCGATGCGCACGGATTCTGACACGCCTTCGGTAAAACGGCCATAACTTTTCACCCGGGCATCAGAATCGCTTATATGACCACTTTTCAAAATCGACACTCAGAGGCGCTCATCGCCTTTGATGGCCGAGGCGATCAGATACCGTTTCCGAGTCGAAAATCAATCGTTTCGGCCACTAAAAGTTTGATTCCTGCCGACGATTTGCGTTTTTTTTTGCCGCGACATCTCCTGGATCACGCAGCTACTCTGAGGTCGAAGGTCACGTTTTTTTTGGAATCGTCCCTTCTCGGCGGTTGAAGGTCGCTGTCGACGCGGCCCGACGGCTACGACCCGCGTTGTAAACGAGTGCGCGCGAAAATGGCCGATTTCGCCACCCCCGACGGATTGCTCCCACCCCCTTCTACGGAAGAAATGGGCATAACTTTCCGCCTGGGTATCATAATCGCTTATGTGACCACTCTTCGGAATCGCCTCTCCGAGCCGGTCGAGAAGACGTCAGTCTCATGAAATTCTGACCCCGGCGCCTGAAATGCCATCTCGGGGCGTGTGTACTAGTACACCGATTTTTGCACCACTTCGGTAAAACGTGTATATTTCCTCGCCCGTGATCGGAACCGCCCGTGAGGCCCCAATTCCGAATCGGCAAACTCGACCCGGTCGGCCCTGGGCTGGACTCGGAGATTTCCTGTCCGGCGCCCGGATTCCGCTCCCGGAGGGCGGCAGCGGCTCCCGATGCGCACGGATTCCGACCCCTTCGGTAAAACGGCCATAACTTTCCGCCCGGGCATCAGAATCGCTTATATGACCACTTTTTGGAATCGACACTCAGAGGCGCTCGTCTCCATTAATTCCGAGGCGATCGGACGCCATTTTCAAGTCAAAATCATCGTTTCGGCCACCAAAATTTCGATTCCTGCCAGCGATTCACATTTTTTTGCCGCGACGTCTCCTGGATCATACGGCTCCTCTGAGGTCGAAGGTCGTATTTTTTTCAGAATCGGCCCTTCTCGGCGGTCAAAGGTCGCCGTCGACGCGGCCCGAAGGCTCCTACCCGCGTTGTAAACGAGCGCGCGCAAAAATGGCCGATTTCGCCACCCCTCACGGATTGCTCCCACCCCTTCTACGGAAGAAATGGACATAACTTTCCGCCCGGGTATCAGAATCGATTATGTGACCACTCTTCGGAATCGTCTCTCCGAGCCGGTCAAGAAGACGCTAGTCTCATGAAATTTCAAGCCTGGCGCCCGAAATGCCACCTCGGGGCGTGTGTACACCGATTTTCGCACCACTTCGGTAAAACGTGGATATTTCCTCGCCCGTTGATCGGAACCGCCCGCGAGGCCTCAATTCCGAATCTGCACTCCGACCTGGTCGGCCCTGGCCGGACTCGGAGATTTCCGGTCCGGCGCCCGGATTCCGCTCCCGAGGGCGGCAGTGGCTCCCGATGCGCACAAATTCTGACACGCCTTCGGTAAAACGGCCATAACTTTTCAACCCGGGCATCAGAATCGCTTATATGACCACTTTTCAAAATCGACACTCAGAGGCGCTCATCGCCTTTGATGGCCGAGGCGATCGGATACCGTTTCCGAGTCGAAAATCAATCGTTTCGGCCACTAAAAGTTTTGATTCTGCGGCCGGCGATTTGCGTTTTTTTTGCCGCGACATCTCCTGGATCACGCAGCTACTCTGAGGTCGAAGGTCACGTTTTTTTTGGAATCGTCCCTTCTCGGCGGTCGAAGGTCGCTGTCGACGCGGCCCGACGGCTACGACCCGCGTCGTAAACGAGTGCGCGCGAAAATGGCCGATTTCGCCACCCCTGACGGATTGCTCCCACCCCCTTCTACGGAAGAAATGGGCATAACTTTCCGCCTGGGTATCAAAATCGCTTATGTGACCACTCTTCGGATCGTCTCTCCGAGCCGGTCTAGAAGACGCCAGTCTCGTGAAATTCCGAGCCCGGCTCCCGAAATGCCAACTCGGGGCGTGTGTACTAGTACACAATTTTCGCACCACTTCGTAAAACGTGGATATTTCCTCGCCGGTGATCGGAACCGCCCGCGAGGCCCCAATTCCGAATCGGCACCCGACCCAGTCGGCCCTGGCTGGACTCGGAGATTTCCTGTCCGGCTCCCGGATTCCGCTCCCGGAGGGCGGCAGTGGCTCCCGATGCGCACGGATTCCGACACACCTTTGGTAAAACGGCCATAACTTTCCGCCCGGGCATCGAAATCGCTTATATGACCACATTTTGGAATCGACACTCAGAGGCGCTCGTCGCCCTTGATTGCCGAGGCGATCGAACGCCGTTTTTGAGTCTAAAATCAATCGTTTCAGCCACCAAAATTTCGATTCCTGCCGGCGATTCGTGTTTTTTTGCCGTGACGTCTCCTGGATCACACGGCTCCTCTGAGGTCGAAGGTCGCGTTTTTTTCAGAATCGGCCCTTCTCGGCGGTCGAAGGTCGCCGTCGACGTGGCCCGACGGCTCCTACCCGCGTCGTAAACGAGTGCGCGCGAAAATGACCGATTTCGCCACCCCTGACGGATTGCTCCCACCCCTTCTACGGAAGAAATGGGCATAACTTTCTGCCCGGGTATCAGAATCGCTTATGTGACCACTCTTCGGAATCGTCTCTCCGAGCCGGTCGAGAAGACGCCAGTCTCGTGAAATTTCGAGCCCGGCGCCCGAAATGCCACCTCGGGGCGTGTGTACTAGTACACCGATTTTCGCACCACTTCGGTAAAACGTGGATATTTCCTTGGCCGGTGATTGGAACCGCCCGCGAGGCCCCAATTCTGAATCTGCACTTCGACCCAGTCGGCCCTTGGCCGGACTCGGAGATTTCCGGTCCGGCGCCCGGATTTCGCTCCCGGAGGGCGGCAGCGGCTCCCGATGCGCACGGATTCTGACATGCCTTTGGTAAAACGGCCATAACTTTCCGCCCGGTCATCATCGGAATCGCTTATATGACCACTTTTCGAAATCAGCACTCAGAGGCGCTCGTCACCTTCAATTGCCGAGGTGATCGGATTCTGTTTCTAAGTCGAAAATCAATCGTTTCGGCCACCAAAATTTCGATTCCTGCCGGTGATTTGCATTTTTTTGCCTCGACGTCTACTGGATCACGCGGCTCCTCTGAGTCGAAGGTCTCATTTTTTTCAGAATCGGCCCTTCTCGGCGGTCGAAGGTCACCGTCGACGCGGCCCGACGGCTCCTACCCGCGTCGTAAACGAGTGTGCGCGAAAATGGCCGATTTCACCACCATTGACGGATTGCTCCCACCCCCTTCTACGGAAGAAATGGGCATAACTTTCCGCCCGGGTATCAGAATCGCTTATGTGACCACTCTTCGGAATCGTCTCTCCGAGCCGGTCGAGAGAAACGCCAGTCTCGTGAAAATCTGACCCCGGCGCCCGAAATGTCACCTCGGGGCGTGTACTAGTACACCGATTTTTGCACCATTTCGGTAAAAC
Organism: Colocasia esculenta; assembly: GCA_014218235.1. Lineage (NCBI taxonomy): Eukaryota > Viridiplantae > Streptophyta > Magnoliopsida > Alismatales > Araceae > Colocasia > Colocasia esculenta. The sequence goes on from JACBKR010003041.1 coordinate 30,478, forward strand.
GTGGATATTTCCTCGCCCGATGATCGGAACCGCCCGCGAGGCCCTAATTCCGAATTGGCACTCCGACCCGGTCGGCCCTGGGTTGGACTCTGAGATTTCCTGTCCGGCGCCCGGATTCCGCTCCCGGAGGCCGGCAGCGGCTCCCGATGCGCACGGATCCGACACGCCTTCGGTAAAACGGTCATAACTTTCCGCCCGGTCATCGGAATCGCTTATATGACCACTTTTTGGAATCGGCACTCTGAGGCGCTCGTCGCCCTTGATTTCTAAGGTGATCGGACGCCATTTCCGAGTCGAAAATCAATCGTTTCGGCCACCGAAATTTCAGTTCCTGTCGACGATTCGCATATTTTTGCCGCGACGCCGTCTCCGGAATCACGCGGCTCCACTGCGGGCTGCCACCCACAGTCGTCCCTTCTCGGCGGTCTAAGGTCTCCGTCGACGCGGCCTGACGCCTCCTCCCCGCGTCGTAAACGAGTGTGCGCGAAAATGGCCGATTTCGCCACCCCTGACGGATTGCTCCTCACCCCCTTCTACGGAAGAAATGGGCATAACTTTCCGCCCGGGTATCAGAATCTCTTATGTGACCACTCTTCGGAATCGCTCTCCGAGCCGGTCTAGAAGACGCCAGTCTCGTGAAATTCCGAGCCCCGCTCCCGAAATGCCACCTCGGGGCGTGTGTACTAGTACACCAATTTTCGCACCACTTCGGTAAAACGTGGATATTTCCTCGCCGGTGATCGGAACCGCCCGCGAGGCCCCAATTCTGAATCAGCACTCCAACCCAGTTGGTGTAGACACCCATTTCTGG